>JAKSZP010009356.1:0-162288 GCA_022478985.1 Massospora cicadina | reverse complement strand
TATACCGCATGCTGCATTACCTGTGCCCAATCAAAGCCATCTCAAAGCAAGCCCACAGGGAAGTTAAAACCACTGCAGATTGCACAAATGCCGTGGACCTCCCTTAGCATGGATTTCATCACCGGGCTCCCAAAATCTGAGGGCTACGATGCAGTCATGATGGTAGTGGACCAACTAACAAAATATGCTGAATTCTTCCCATGCACCTTTAAGGTCATGGTGAAAGACATGGCTGAAATCTTCGTGAGGGAGTTCTTTGCCTGACATGGACCCCAGATGAGATCATCTTGGACAGGGGCCTGCAGTTCATCTCTAGGTTCTGGGATCACCTCCTGGAAAATCTTAAAATAAACATAGACGTTCCTCCACTTACCATCCCCAATTGGATGGACAGACGGAGAGGGTCAATCAGACCCATAAACAGAACCTATGGTGCTACCTCACCATGTGGCAAGACCATTGGATCAATTGGCTGAGAATTGCACAGTTTGTGTACAACAACCTGGCACACTCATAAACTGATATGTCTCCCTTTTTTACTAATCATGGGTATCACCCACGGATGATGGAGGGACACGCTGGGGGAACGAACCCCACGGCAGATGATTTAGTGACTGAAATTAGGGAAAATCTTAAGACATTGAGAGCCAACCTGGAGAAGGTGGCGGAGGCCCAGAAGCGGAAGGCTGATGCGCATCACTCTGGGGCTCGCCCCTCAAAGATGGAGATTATGTCTTGATAAATTCCAAACACTACACACCCCTGGGACATTGTAGGAAGTTCAGACCTAACAACTTAGGACCATACAAGGTCCTTTGATAGGTTAATGAGGTGGTGTACGAACTAGAATTCTCAGAAGGATTGTGTACACACCAAGCTTTGCATGTTTTGCAGCTCAAGAAATATGAAGGCCCTATACCAGCGAAGCTGGAGCCAGTCTAGTCAGACAACTGAGGTGAGGCGGAGTATGAGGTGGAGGAGATAATGGATACCAAGATCACTCACAAAAAGCGATGGTACTTGGTAAAATGGGTCAACTACTTGATAGAAGAATCTTTCTGGCAAATAGCCGCTAATTGTGCCAACTGTCCCTGAAAGGTGGAGGAAAAATGGGAGCTCAATGGGCTCTCCTCTGAGGAGGGTAATGTGATGGTCAAGGCACTGCCCAACCATCGCATAGCCCCAACTTTCCTAAGCCAGGGATTGATGCTCTATTAATTTAGATAATAATAATAAAAGCGTAGGGTTTGAGGGCAATGACCCTCAAAAATGGCATTCTGATGAATCATATGCCGGCAAATTGACTAAACCTCAGAGCAGAGGTGGCAAGGGTTGACGTAAATGGCAACCAAGTCAATCAAAGGCCACCAACCCAAAGTCCAATGAACGAAATAATAATAATAACAATAGCTTTGGGCAGCCCAGCAAATCAGGGGCTGCCAAGCCAAATTATTCCAAGAGTGGAAGTGTCAAGAACCATGGCATTGGGCAGCTCAGTGAATCAGGAGCTGCCAAGCCAAATTATACCAAAAATGGAAACATTGAGAACCACGGCATTGGGAAGCTCAGCAATCAGGGGCTGCCAGGTCAAATTATCCCAAAAATGGAAACATTTGCAATAAGGTTGACACAAGAATGCCAAGCTCTGCTTTGTCCCCAACAAACAAAATTATATGTGGAAAAGTTTTCATACCGCCTAGGGTAACCAACAAATGGTCTACAAGGCCTAGACAGGAATATTGGAGGCTGAGATTCTTAAAATAGGCTTGCAGATAGCCCGCCGTCTGTGGACTCTGTGGGAACAAATTCCTCCATATCCCCCACTTTCTAATATAAATATAACCAGGCGAAGGTTTTTAGGGCAACTTCATCTTCAAATATATAATTAAAACCTCAAAATCGATAATAAAAAATTAAATTCTAAAAAAATTTATTTGGTTTTGGAAGAAAACCCTAGATTTTATAAGAAAAATGGACCATTCCTCGGACTTTGACAGAGCATTCGCCTCTCTGTATGCTCTCTCTGGTGGACAGACTGTTCTCCTCAGTGTGAGCATCATACTCACCATATTCCAAGGATACCTCAATCGCTCATCAAGCCAACAAACAAAGGACCTAACCACAGCAGCACTCTCATGTTTGTGGCCTCACCTGCACCCCTTTCCCGACTGTTTTGTGGCAATGTGGAAGGACCCCATTTTGTCATACTTTCCTCAAGAGGTGACATAGGCGGATTCATCCCCAATTTGTTGATAATCAATAGAAAAATAAAAATTAAGAAACATTTTTTGTTTTTCTATGAGTTTTATAATACTCTTTTTTCCAATATTTTTATCAACCTTTTATTTTTTTCTTCCTTTTTTTCATGGGACTTGACCTTGTTTCAGTTCAGTGGTCCACCTTTTTATTTTATTCCCCAAAACTGGATCCTAAGTATACTAAGGACGACCAGTTTTATATGATTCAGAGGTTTTACTTTTTTAAGACTTAACCATATAGATTGGTTCAGATTTCCTTGTCAGATGTGACCAAATCATTAGGACATAACCAACTTAATGGTTCAGCGGTTCATTGGGAACTCTTTTTATATTAATTTTCTCTAGATCTATCGCTTTAATACTTTACCATGGACTTGATCTACTATCCTTCCATTCAAGAGGTTCTTGATGTAGTTAGCATCCATCGCCATCTTGACAATAATTATCAAAAGGACCTAACCACAAATCTAAATTGTTTCTTCTTCAAAAACCATGCATATCGCAATAAGCAAATTTTTTGCCTATTCAGTATTCTTTTAAGGCCAGTTGGTTAATATTGTCCATCATTTTTGCTTGTATCCTTTTCATCAAAGTCATATAGAATTCTTGCAATTGCATTTTGATCAGGATATTTGTTAATCAGTTCAGGTACTTCTCAGAACACATCCCCAATGTTAGTTTCACCACCAAATATAAAATTGGCAGCTACATTGCCTTCGTCCCATATAGTAACAAAAATGGAGTTTTTCCTATCGCCATATGATGTTTGATATTGTAGGCAAACGTCAGCAAACTCAGGTATGTTTCCCACATGGAAGTTCTTTTTGCGACCAGCTTTCTCAGCATCATGGCCTGCATCCCAATAACTCATTCCACCAGTCTGTTTGTCTCCAGCTGGTAGGGTACAGACACAACTCCTGAGATCCCATTATTTTATTTAATTGTAGATCACATGAGATGTGAAGTTTGTCTTTTGTCACTCAGCAGGACCTGCGGGCATCCATGTTGGTATACTACTTGATATAGGGTGAATTTTGCAGAACTGTTAGTGTCTGCTTTTTCAGGACCTTTGTATCGACCCATCTAATCAGACGATTGATTGCAACTTTTATGTACTTGACTCCCCCTTCATCCATCTTGGCGACTCTCTCTTCCAAAACTGTAAATTCTCAATGATCCTCTGAGTTCAGGGCGTTCTGGTTAATGGTTCCCAACTCTGTCCATAGTTTTAAACTCTACTTTTTTTATGACATCACATTCTAATTTGTTCTACTCAAATACAACCCTGTAGTGAGCACCACTTTGTAGAAATTTATAGGTTTTCTGATTATTCTTGCTTAATAACCCCTATAAATTTATTAACTGCACAGGTTTGGGTTTTGCGCAATTTTTTGTATTGTAATATAGTAGTTGATGTAATCATCGATAATATGGCGACTATTATCCATATTGTATGGAAGTATTATATTTTGGTCCAACGCTCAGCCAGTATTTCCTCTCAAAATACTTATGGTGTCCTGAATAGGAATAATGTTCCCTGGTACTGCCTAAATCAATTTATGCTTAGATCCCTGTTTACAGTTTCTTGTTTTTGACATACTGTCAGCATCAATCCCCAATTCAATTCGGCTTCTTCTATTGATCTACTCTCAGATCCTTACTCTTTATCCTAAAGAGTCTCCCAATTAGAACAAATAACAATAATTTTTCTGAGAAAGAATAGAACTTAAAATGGATTCTGATAAAGTGTTTCTAGCTTCCTGCCATACAAGAATCTTGGTCCACAAGGCTGATTTATTCCTTATCATCTGTAACAACCCCAGGATGGGTGACACCTAAATGGAGAGTCAAGAAGATTTGTATCTCTTTATAACTATGAGTAGTAGTGTGTTTTTTATTAGTGAATTCTTTAGGGAATTTATAGTGGTGAATTCAGCGCCTAACGCTTAGTTGGCACCTCCTCAATGAAATGGCAGCTATTTTCATTTAATTACCCATCCTCATCTCAGAAGTGATAGTATTCCCCCACCCTGGCTAGGATTCTGTCATTGGACATCCTTGAGACCTAAAAATGGAAAGAGTTAGAAAGCGTGTCCCTAAAGTTTTCCTACTGATCTAAGTGAAACAACCATATTTAGCAAGCGACCTGCTTCAGTAATGGGACTTGTTACCCATTAAGGCTTGTCGTGAGCCAACTGATCAATTTTCTAGTTGCAGGTGGTATCACTCATCTCACAACTTACTTCTTAAATTCCCAATCAGTCAGTGATGGAACCCAACTGATCTTAATTGGTACACCAGATAGTTAATCATATATCAGATGCCCCTATTTTGTCAGCAACTCTGCCCGATGAGATCTTAAGCATTCATCTGGGTCAATCCCTGATGGATTTGACCAAAGCAGTTGTCTATAAATCCCCCAAACATAGTTACCCTGAAATCAGAGTCATCCAATATCGATTACCTTTGCATTAGGAATTATCACCTAGAGATCCCTAGTAATCTAGTCAGCTGGAATATGGGAAAAAATCCCAACAACAGGCGACTCAATCAAGGGAGGAGGTACCTAATTTTTTGCTCATCTGGTGTTACTTACATAATAGATTTTAAACATAGAGGAACGAAGCAATGCTACCATAACATGGGGTAAACTTTTCTCAAAAGGAGGTTTTTGAATCACTGGAGGGGCCCCATGAAAAGGGTGCTTTTCAAGCTTTTTGAGTTGAGCTAGAGCATTGGAAAGCTGTTGTTCCAAAGCAGCTATTCTTGGTTTATAAGCAGCAGGGAGGATAGAAGGTATAATAACCCCAACAGCCAACCATTTATAGTAATTTTTTGTGGTACAATACCCCCTGTAGTGAGCACCACTTTTGAATTAGGGAATGGTGTATGCTCGCTGGTGCAAATTTGCCCCAGATTTCAACATATTGCAGTAAAATTAAATCTCTACTGCCAAAGTAATTTAAAGGGAGATTTCTTCGATAGTTAGAATAATAAAACTTTATAAGATAATAATAAAAAGTTGGGTTTTTATAGTTTTATTGTGTAGGCAAGGGAAAAACTTTTCTTTCTCGTTGTAAACACTTTTGCAACCCATTCAATTCAAGACTAAATCTAGTTTGATAATCTCATAGAGGGGATTAGTCTGCGCCCATGTCTGGGAGCAGTTGGGCAAGCAAGGCAAGAGGAGCAGGCTGAAGGCCCACGGCCTCTAAAGTTCAAAAACGCCCCAGAGAATCCAGCGGAATAGAAAAAAATCTAAAAAAACTGGCGGTCACAATTTCCCCAGAGATACTTGCGTGGCAAGCACGATGCAACCAGTACATCAACACGCCACATTCCCAGCCACTTTCGTCGGTGGAATTCGGAGTCTGTGTGTATCTGGACATCCAAAAAACGGCCCCGTGGGAAAAATTTTGTGAAGATGTACACAAAATTTTCCCGACCGCGGTGTACGTGGCACCTCACTCCATGTCGCGCGGTTGGCTGGACCTAGGTTTCAAAAACAAAAAAGCAGAAGATGAGGCTGCAGCGGTGCGCATAGTGGTCGACCTCCCCAAAGGGCAATGGGTCATCGAAACTAAATGCACCAGATGGACAAAATCAAACCAAATTTTCCTCACGTTTGACTTTTTGCCTACTACGGTAAAACATGACATTTTGGAGCAACACCTGAAAGATGGTCTCGCCATATATGGTGAAATACAATCTTTCAAAATGCAACATTTCACGCTGATGCCACACCTGTGCACCAGCAAAGCCATCACAGTTCTGACCCCAACCGAGGAGATCATGAAGGACCTAACCCAGATCCTGCACTCCACCTTTATTGATATCACAGGGCACACCACCCACCCATTCTGGGTAACCGTGGACAGTGCGCCCCCATTTGCACCCACTGTGATGCGTTCAGCCATAAGGTGCATGCATGCCCCATCAAAGAGGGTGTCACATTCCAAGAGCACCCCTCGGCGGCCATGGCCAGCGGGGAGGCACACTATGAACCAACTGCAAGCACCAAGGAGGCTTTCCTGTGGGGAGCACAAGGCTGCTACCTATTGGTAAAGCTCATCTCCCCGCAGGAGCAGAAGAAGGCAAGCAGGCCCATAGGACTGCAGCCAAGGAAGCGGCCAAGGCCACCACCACCATCCCACACTCACAACGCCAGGAGGACATGGAGACCTTCGCGGCAGAAGTGACTTGGGAATCCATCACCCAATCAGATTGGGAGACCCATGCCAAATGGGCCACTCAATCTGAGGATCTGATGGGAGATTTGATCTCACCCAATCGCTGCACCCAAGCCCCAGTCAAAACCGACTTGGGACCTATCCCAACTGAAAAAAATTTTTTGCCCCACTCGACGGTGTACTGAACCTATCCGCACCGCAAAAAATTTGTCTGACGTTGGGAAAACAAAAAGTGAAAGCCAAAACCCAACGCGACTCTTTCCGCAAAAATTAACAAAAACCCCGATAGCATTGCTGCTAATACCCGCACTGCTGTGAAAGCCCATGGGGACCTGGAAGAGGCTGGTGGGCCCGGGGGCCCACCCTCGCACCTAAGGTGGGATGGGGGAAACCTTCACTCTAGGGACGCTGAATATCGCCAGACTCAAGGCCTCCCCATCCCAGGCTAGGAAACTGAGTTTTTTACAAAACAATTTACTCATGAATATCCTGGCCATCCAGGAGTCCCACTGTCCACAAGGTTCCGAGGAAGCTTGGAAAACAATGCTCCTACCATCCCTATCCTTTTGGTCGAAGCACTGTGGGGTGCTAATTTGGAAAAACAATTTTTTCAAATTCACATCCTCAGAAACATTCCTAAATGGCCGAGTGCTCATTGTCACCTTCTCATGGGTTGATGTTGCACACACAATCGTCAACATTTATGCCCCAAATGGTGCAAAAGAGCGTCGGGAATTTTTCTCATTGGTCAAATCCTCCCGCTACCCCCCAATTCTTTCCTAATTGGTGACATGAACTGTTGGCTAACCTCACCAACGAACTGGTGGCTGCCCTCACCCCACGCCCCACAGGGTCATGTAGAACTACGCATTCTAAAAGCCACCCTTGGGTTAATGGATGCGCTGCTGCGACATGCCCCACTGCTCAAAAACATGACGCGTCCCCACATCCACAACGGCCAATTAAGGTCCATGACCTGCATCGACCTTACTTTAGCGCTGGCGAAATTCCAACCCCACATCTCCCAATTCAAAACAACAAAAATGGAATTCTCCAACCACTGACTGGTCTCAATAACATACCACTTACCCATCACAGTTGCAAAAGCCCCACATTGGTGCAAAATCTGCCCCCCAGAGCTTGCGTCGCCAGGATTTTCCACGTAGGTGGAAGAGGCAACTTTGGCAAAATCGTTTGTTGCACCATTTTGTGCGGACCCCATTTCCACATGGGCAACTTTCAAAGATGACACCATCCGCCACTATCACCATCTCTCATCCAGATGCTCACGAGCTACATCAGCGGTTATATCGCATGTGCTGGCAGAGTTGGCCCACTTGGAGTCCAACATTCCAGCCTCAGGATATAGCTCTGCATGGGGCCAGAAGTGGGCGGGTGCAGCCGCCCACCTCAACGCACTTGAAAGGCAACACAAACATCAGGTTTGTGTCCAATACAGGGCCACACGCATCACTAAAGGCGACAAGTGCACCGCATACTTCTTCAAAAAAAATTTTGCATTATGCCAGAGCGTGGCCTGCACACAGGTGCGAAGATCAGATAATTCTATTGTGGACACACCGGCCAAAGTGGCAATCGAAATGCAAAGATGTTACTCTGAGTTATACCAAGCTGAACCAATTCAGCCGGCTAAAATGGCGGAATTTCTTGACAGAGCTCATATCCGCACCATTTTCTGATACCCGGAAATAATGAATTTAATTACTCTGAACAAATTATGGACTACCATTCATGGTGCGCCAAACCGAAAATGCCCAGGCCCAGATGGAATTCCATATGAGTTCTACAAAAAATACTTTAAATATATATCCCCATTGCTGCTAGCCTCACTCAACCAAAGCCTGTTGGAAACGCGCCTCCTACCAGGAGGACATGAGGCCTTTACGGTCACACTCTTCAAGAAAGGGGATAGGCTAGACTTAGCCAACTGGCACCCCATTTCTCTGACAAACACAGACACCAAAATTTTAACAAAAATCATGGCTAACCGTTTAAACTGTAGCATCTGCCACCATCTCCCCAGAACAATTCAGTTTCATCCCCAGAAGGTCGATTTGGGATAACGTGCACTCTGTGCTAATGTATGTCAGTCCACAGCCTCTGGGGCACTTGTATTCTTGGACCAACAAAAGGCCTATGATAGAGTAAACTGGGAATACCTTAGGGCCTGCCTCCAAAAATCCGCCTACCTCCCCGTTTCATTAACTGGGTGATGCTGCTCATGGAATCTGCAACAATGGCAGTGCGCAGCCAAGTTTCCTAACGGAAGTAGTCCGTCCTCAAAGGGGCCTGCGACAAGGGGACCCCCTGAGCCCACTCTTATACAACTTCATCCTAGACCCACTACTGCGAAATGTGAATGCCCAACTCACTGGGGTCCTTGTGCCAGCCCAAACCCCAGTCAAGATGATGGCATTTGCAGATGATTGCGTGGTGGGGGTGTCTAATAACAAAGATGCATGTGCGCTTGAAGCCCTCATCCAGGAATATTCCCAGGTAAGCAACGCGGCACTGAACGCCTCCAAAACTGTAATCATCCTCCTTGGTCGGTTTCAGAGCTGCTGGTCCCCAGCAAGTAGTTCCCAACCCAGCCCATCTGCTCGCCCACGTCCACGCCTTACTAACTCAAAACAAACCGCTCCACTGGTGCTCCCCTTTGTGCCACGACCTACCATAGGACCGGTACGCCACTTGGGCGTGTGGTTGGAGGCAGGTGGATACACGTCAGCAGTAATGGAGTGCCATATACTGGACAACGTGACGAAGCGAATAGCCTCTCTCAGAGCCCACCCTACTACCCTCACTGGCAGGGTTGTTCTTGCCAACTCTATGCTCCTATCCAAAGTCTGGTTCAGAGCCCACGCCATCCCCTTCTCCCCAAGCTTCTTCAAATCCCTGTATGCTTTGCTGCAAGGATGGCTTTGGTCAGGCCGCCCTCCACCAGTACGGCTAGAGGTCATGTTTGGCCCTCATCATCAAGGTGGCATGGGCCTGCTTGACTTCAAAGCCCATGCCACCAAGATCCTGGGCATCTGGATTGCGGCCGTCACTGCTCCTACACTCCTATCCCAACACTGGTCCCGTGCGGTCCACTCCAACTTCTCCCGAGCCTTGGGCCTCAACAATCCATCAAACCCCCACTCCCTGATGAAATACCTCGCATCACACACATCAGCCACAGGTCCTCACGGGACCAAAACCCACTACAAACGAATCCTACTCTCCATGTGAAGCACAGAGTGGAGAATTCGTATTAGTGAACATACAACACGAAGAGGCCGCCCCTCTCCTCAGTTCACACAAGAGGTACAGGGGCTACCCATCCATGATGGCGTGATCCCCACTCGACCCCAAGTCCTATCCAGGGTGGACTACCTGGACATGATGGACATCCCTTATTCCACTGAGACCCAAAAGACTATCTGGAAATACGCACACCATCCTCTGTTGCAGCCTCAAGTCCGCTCCCATGTGTGGCGCTGCCTGAGGCGGGTGTATCGTACAGCTGAGCGCTCTAATGCTTTACACTCATCCTGTTTCGTGTGTGGCCAGTATGGAACGCTGTTTCACCGCCTGGAGAAGTGCCCCACCTCTAAAGTAATATGGCGCGAAGTCCAACGTCTGCTAAGCCAGGATCAAACATATCCCTTCAGTCTGTCAAGAGATATGTTTGCTTCATCAATGGCCTCCCCCTCCCACCCTCCCTCCATGCTCTGGTGGTTGCAATCGCCATGTGGACTATCCACACGATTGTCTTGGAAGCCATCGCTGGATCCATCCCCACCCTCCCTGAAGCTGTCCACAGATTCCGGTCTCATTTAGTGGATCACTTTCAAGCGTGAATGTTTGGATATCTTCCACCATGTCGCCGACAGCTGGTCTCCTCCTGGTTCCCAGTCTGGTTCATCAAATCAGACCCCTTCCTCCACACGTGCTCAATAGTGGCTACGTCCCCTACACAAGTTCCCTCCCCTTCCCATAAGTGGCGTTCCCGCTGGCAACAAGAGATAGCATCGCTTCTCTGGGGTGCCTCCCCTGGTACTAAGTTTTGCCTCGTCTGAGTCATATTCGGATGTGTCCATCCCATGGTCAGCCTTCCCCGCAATAAATTTAAATTTAAATTGTGTAGGCAAGGGGATAAAAAGAGAAACCTCTAAATAAATTGATGCTAATATTTAAGCGTCTAGGCTCAAGTTTGGATAGCTTAGTAACATTCAAATTTGGGAATATTGGGATTCAACCTATCAGATTGTTTGAGACTCACCTTACTTCAATGTGAGGGCAGATGGGAAAAAGACAACCAGGAAAATATAGCCATGAGTAAGTAACTTTATGTATTTAGTTTAATTAAAAGGTGGGAAAATATTTCGCCTTGTTGGATCCCCTCTATATCTATAAAAAGGGTTGATCTTTGCTGGGTAGCTTGAAAAAGAGTAGTTTTATGACAGGGAAGACCTCCCAATGGCTCCCTTAGTTCAACCAATGTTTTGGAATATCCCTGCTGGCCAAACTCGAGCTTTTTGGCTGAGTTTTATTATTGTTTCAGTAATGCCATAATTCTAAGGGTTCCACTGAGAATTGGCAGGGTCTTTTATCAAATTTCATATATTTAAAACCCAAATCACTCTTTGGTCAACATCAAATTGTAATTTCCAACACAGCATTTAACTTCCCCTATACTTCATCATTTATGACTTTGATTTTGTACCATTTTTTCAATAAAACAGGTTCTGCTATATCCTGTGATCATGGGAGTGGGTTGTTGGCTTCACCTTCAGATTAGGATCAACCTGAGGAGCAACTCTATTATATTCAGAAATTATAAGCTAAGTGGAGGAGTTTCTTCAGCTAAAAACACTTCTTGAATCCCTCACTAAGCTTAATCTCTCCTCCTGACCCTATCACAGAAGATCTCCCCCAGACTTCCTTTACCTTCTTTCTTCATACATGTACTTTTTTGATATGCCTCTGGAGGCAAAGCTTCCCCTTCACACATAATATGACCTGTCATTCCAGTTGATGGTCAACCTTGTCAAAATCAAGTTCATATCTATCCAAACATATAGAAAAAGAACAAAGGATCTGGGCTTGTCAAGAAAATCTGTTGGAGAAGTAGAATAATCAAGTAATCTACCCCCGTCGCCTTACCCATTGTCTTCTCCAGGAAGTCAGATGGCTCTCTTTTCCTCTGTGTCGACTACAGTCATCTGAATAACATCACAGTCCCTGATCCATACCCCCAGTCATTGGAGCAATCTATTGTTAACTGTATCACCAAGTCTTGCATCTTCTCGAAGCTGGACCTGGTAAATTTATTTATCATGTGAGGGTGGCAAGGGGCAGGAGTAACTTTCAGTATTTTCACCTATAGAGGGCTTTTTAGTTTAGGGTGATGTTCTTTAGGTTGAAGAATGCCTTGACCACCTTCCAGAGCATTTATGATGATGTGTTGGGTGATCTGCATTTTCATGCACTGCCACATGCATTTATGAATTCTTGATTCATTCCACCACCCCTGGAACAACATGCCAAAGAACTGGAAGCTGTGGAGGTGGATCTACACAAGGCGGGGTTTCTTCATAAAAACCTCCAAAGGAGAATTCTTCTGGGGGAGGTGACCTTCCTTGAACAATCAAATCTTGAAGAAGGGCTGTGCGGTCTCACCCTGCAAGCCTAAGACTATCCAGTCTTGTCCCACCCCGACCACCCAAAAACAACTCCTCAGTTTCCTGGCCACAATAACCTTTTCTGAAGAATTTTTCCCCGGCCCTTGCTCAGCTTGAAGAACCCCTTCATCAACTCACAGGGAAGAATGTTTTCTTCAGTGTCTCCCAAATGCCAACAGGCCTTTGAGGCTATCAAAGAGTTTTTTTTGAAAGAATCAGTATTCTGCCATGTAGACACCTCGTGCACCTTTTTAGTAGACTGTGATGCCTCCTCAGTGGCGGTAGGCACCATGCTGCTACAAGAGCATGAAGGTGTTGAACACCCTGTGGCCTATTTATATTTAAAATTCACCTTAACAGAGCAAGCATGGCCCATTTATGACAAGGAGTTTGCAGCAAAACCTGTCACCTGATTTTGGGAAGGACCTCTTAGAGCTCACCAGTGTAGTACTCCCTTCACATATCCTCTCATTACCCCTCCCAGAATGGCCTTCACTGATCTTTTCCCTGATGCCTCACTCCTCTCCTGCATCCTTGCATCCCAAACTTGTTGCCCTGAATGGGTTGAGCTTTATGAAGATTTGGAGCCTAAGTTCTAAAAAAGATCTCTTTACACCCTGAGGGATGGGATAATATGGTTTCCTGACCGAGTTTGGGTTCCCCTATCTATGCACCTGGGTCATTGAGGAGCACCACGCCCCCAGTGGTAGATCACTCAGAACTAAAAAGTGTGTGGACCTCATTGAGCAAACCTACAACTGGCTGAGGTGCACAAAAGGTGTTTCCGCCTGGATTTCCAGTTGCATCACCTGTGCGCAAACAAGAGCATACCACTCAGGCAATAAGGAGTTGTTACTACCCTGCAGCATGCTGAGGGCCCCTGGACCTCAGTTTCTGTGGACTTTATGGTGGAAATTCTACCCTCCTGTGACTCAGATGCCATAATGGTAGTCTTAAACTGATTTACTAAGCTCAATATCTTTATCTAATGCTTCTCAGCTATAGCTGAGGCGGAGACCACAGGTTTACTCGTCAAACATATGTTCGCCATGTTTGGTCCCCTCAAGCAGATAGTGAGCAATAGGGGCCCCCAGTTCATATCCTAGTTTTGGGAAGAGTTGTTGACCCTCCTCAGCTTTAAGCCCTGAAGGTCCACTGCTTAATACCCCCTGTCTGTTGGCTGGACTGAGAGGGCAAACCAAGTACTGGAGCAGTACCTGCATTGTTATGCGACTGCCTCACAAGAGGCCTGGGCCATGAACGAGCCACTAGAACAGTTCGCATACCTCAGCTACAACCACTTTTTGACCAAATTTTTCCCCCTTTGAAGTCACCCTGGGTTACAACCCTCCTTCTAAATTCAACCCCTGCTCTCCTCAGCAGTTCCAGCAGCTGGGGACTGTGTAAAAAAATCTGCGAGACACAAAACTTGGTCCGTAAATATTTGGTTAAGGCCAACAAGGAATACAAGAAGTAGCTGACCATAAACGCCTCCTGATACATGAGATTAAAGATAGCTACCTTGTCATGCTGGACACACGAAACCTCCCCTAAAAGCTCCCACTAGAAATTTGGTAGCCATATGCACGGGCCCTTTGAGTTTGAGAAAGATCTGGGCAATGTGGCCTATTGTCTGAAGCTGCCCGGGCACTGGAAGCAGCAAATTGTCGTCCATACCTCTCTCATGTCCCCTTTTGAGGGATAAATGCTGACTTTCCATGATCCTATCGTTGTCATGGACTCCCAGGAAGCAGAATTGATGGTTACACTTGCCTCCTGTAGTCTCGCCAATTTTTTCAAGAAATTGGACATCTGGGAGGGCCGTTCTCATATAAAAAGCCTGAAGAGTTCCCAAAATTAAACAAACTGCAAGGAGAATGTGGAGAAAATACACGCATCACATTCTGCAGCCACCATCAGCCCAGAAGATTGTTGCCATCCTTGCCATCAAGCTCCAATAAAAGCACAAGAGCTTTTTCATGGTTGACGCTCCTAGTGGGAATCCTCCAAGTTGAAAATTAAAGGGTAGTATTAGTCCTGGGTCCCAGCCTGTGTTCCTGGACAGGGACCAGCATTCCTTCCTGACAAAAAAGGCCAAAGGGCCATGTAGACCCCCAGTCACAGTTATGTAACTTGCGCATGTGGTTGATGAGAGTTTAGTAACAGCTATACCCCCCAAAAAAATCCCCTCCCCCTTCATATTCCCCTATCCCTACCCTATTAAAGCGGATAGAGAGGGTTTGCAGAGAGGTGCCCAAGCCAGGGGCCACAGGCAGTCCCTCAGAATCACCACTCCCTTGGCAATTTTTGCCAAAATCAGATAGAACAGGTCTGATGATCTCAGAGCCCATTTTGCAAATTCTTTAATGGGTAGCCAGTATGGACTTCCCAAGATGGAAAATAAGCTCAGGTTCTGAATTACTCCTCTGGAAAATCTTTAAATGAGCCAGCATGATCCTCCCAACCCTTGAGATCATATATGGGCAGGTCGGGATTTATGTCCAGCCCAACTTGGACATTCAGTTCAGGTTGGCACTGTTGATCTAACTTGGCTCAAAAGATATGGAAGTGTTTTAAAGTTTTATTTAGTGTCTTTCAGGGTCTCAAATAACACTGCACTCCTCTCCCCCTCCAGACAATCTGTTCCTGCCCTCAAATCCCAAGGGTTAATCCCTTAATGCCTCTCCCAAACGTTTCCCCTAATTCTTAGGGTAACAGCCCCTCCCAGGGGATATTGTCAGTTCTTTTTCTCCCTTACCTTATTTATAATATTTAAACATGTACAGTCTTTCCCAGTCATTGGGGACTCCGTCCATCGATCTTATCTAAAAGAAAATTCCGCCTTTTAATCTGGCAAAATGTGATGATATGTAGTTCTGATCCTGACTATTGCTGACTGGGTTGTTCAGTTGATTGACCAATCCGCCTGGCAAATTATCATGAAAATTTGAAACAAATCGCTCCAGATGACTCGCCCTCTCCTCCTGCCGTTATTGCAAGTCCATTTGCCTTGACCCTGGCGCTCTGCACTTCTGGTTCTCCCAAACTGTTTGCTGGGTGGTACAGCCTTGGAATGACCCCATTTCATTGGTGGCAGATATGAGGCTTCACCTGACTCTCACGCGGAAGATTTTGTTTACATGAGGGCCTGTAGCATCCTGATCAGGGAGTTCTTGGCCCTGGCGCTCTGCACAGGCACCCTCTGCACCCCATCTAGAACGAACTATTTTGCAGTGAAAACTGAAATGCCTTAAATCGATTAACAACCCTCAATTTATAAAGTTGAAGGAATGTAAATGTAAAATATGAGTAATTTTCATCCTCACACCTCACCCACCTTGGAGCAGCCCCCTCATGACCTGCATGCCCCCAACGCAACCAACTGGTTTGCCTTGGGGGCCTTTGGTACATTTCTGAAATTTTGCTTTCCTCACGCCCACACTAGAGCCCCGCTCCTCCAAGTCTTTAAGACTGATGTGCCCCTGTCATTCTGAGCTCCCCGCTGGTCGTTCATGCACCATTATTGGGAGACCATTATAACCTTTCTTAGCCACATCCATGACATTCAAGGTAAGTGATGTGGAATTCAGGCACCAACTCACAGAAATTATTACACTCCTGGGCACTTACAAAGCTGTTCTCATATTAAGGGAACCTTTACAAACAATTATTACTGTACCAAATTCTGGAATTTGTGTGAGGCCAAAATTTGCATTGACTTTAGACACCTCTGGATTCTCTATCAGGATGGCTTTAGCTCAGCAAAGGTGTCCCCATTAGAGGAGACATCATGGAAACTTGGAAAATGGGTGTTGCCTCCAAATAGTGAGCATAGTCAAACAGAAATCCTCACTCCCCAAATCAGCCTTATATATGTGAGGTCCAGAGCATTTGCTAGCGAACATTCTGGAGGGTACTTTGAAATGTAGGTGTCGCATATCCAGTATAACTAAATTCATTACCTAGAATTCACTGAAAGAAAGATGTTGAAGATCAGCAAACTGCTTGTATTTGAAGTTACCTTAGTTAAGTGCTCACTAACCAGGGATTAAGTAATCTGAATGGGTTGCAAGTGCTCTTACACAATAGGCACTTGTGGTCGCAGACAAGAACCCATCTGGAATGATGGGTTGCACCCCTGAGTGGCTTCATAGGGTGAAAATCATGTGGATAAGTGGTTGGCATTGTTATAAGCGAATTGTGCCATGGTAAGATTTGTCATTCCAGATGAACTGCGCAGCGGAAGCATAGCAGCAAAGATATTGCTTGAGGATCTGTGTGGCTCTCTCCATCTGGCTATTGATCTGGTGGTGGTATGTGGGTGAAAAACAAGGCTTGATCTCTAATATAGCCAGAGGGTGACCCAGCAGCAAGTGGTAAATTAGGACCCCTAGTTGCTCACGACCTCCTAAGGTGGGCTAAAATTGAAACATGACGAATGAAGATCCTGGTGGTTTCCAGAGAGTTGATTGTTGTCATGAGGGGATAAAGAGGAAAAACTTGGTAATTTAGTCAATGACCACCATAATTGCATTGATTCCATTAGAACTTGGAAGCTTGACATTGAAGTTGATGGATACCATATTCTACAGTCCTTCTGCTTTTTCAGGGGTCATGGAGACCATTTCTTATCAAGATATCAGACTTGGCTCACTTAAAGAGTCATGAAAATTAGTTATCAGATTAGTATTTCTTTGGATATACAGGAAAAGTTTAAAGTTCACTTCACCAGATATAAACACTCTTTGTTACCTGAGGTGTCCCACCATGTGGGGTATGATGATTAAATAAACTCATTGTGGAGTTGGGGTTACCTAAAATCCCATTTTAAACAAAATTACTTCCTCCATTAATGAGTAGTGAGTCCTCTTATGATCTAAGATTAGCTTGTCAAATAACTCCATTCCCTCCAAGAAGGATGTTAGTCCTTCCGGTACCAAAAAACAGAAGGCTCTTCCATGCCCAGTCTGCCATAGAAAGTGCCGTAGAACCAATAGCTAAGATCTGGACATGGGTAATCATAGTGGTGATATCCTATGCAACCTCCTGTAGGACTCATGAAGAGTTATATATCAACAAATCGAGGAGAACACTTAGGGCGCCCTAGATGAACTTGTATCTAAAGTTAAAGCTACACAGTTCACATTATGTCCTGTCCAGATGATGTGACAACATCTGTGACTTTTTGAAATAATTAAAGCCTGGTGGTTGTTCTGATGACTAGTTCATGATGCGCGCCTTGAAGGAGGTACTGCAAGTGGGTGAGGCACCAAAACATAGCAGCAAGCTCTTTATCATATATTGCCCAGGATTGTTCTGAGGCAGAGAATCTAAAAGAGAAGTACGCAACTAGGCTCCACCCTATCATGGCCTTTGTGCAGAACAGCCCCTACCGCAGCTGAAGAAGCATTGCAAGCCACTATGAAAGGCAGGATCAAATGAATACTCGAGAACCAGAGGCGCCACAAACACTTCCTTGATTGCATCAAAAGCGCGTTGGCACTCCTCTTTCCATTTAAAAGAGATGTTTTCCCTGTCAGTGGGTGGAGTTGCACAGCCAACCATGAGAGCAGAAAAAAATTCTTCAAGAACGATTGTGAATAGGAAACTATGCAGCTGCTTTTTCATTGTGTGAGTGGAAAAAAAGAAAGTTTCCTCAAGCTTGCTGGGGAGGATGACATAAAAATCCTTCTAGACCAGGTTACCAAAGAAACTTAACCTCCTCATGGAAAATCAACATTTGGAAGGTTTCACATAAAGGTCAGCTTTTTGAAAAGCAGCTAGAATCTCTCCAGGCATTTTGCATGCTGTCAAAGGGTGTGGAAGTTCATGAGGATATTGTTAATGTATGACACCATGCAGGTGAAGTCTAGGTCCACCTAAAATGTCTTCATCATATGCTGAAATTTGGTGTGCGCATTCTTAAGACCAAAAGGCATTAAGAAGAGATAAATAATGTTATTTTTAGTCTGAATGGCCATAAGCCAACCCTGGCCCTCAGCTCTCCTTATTTGATTGAAGGCGCATACAAGGTCAAGATTGGAAAACACCCAGAATTTTCAATCGCCTGTCTGATAGCTTGTTCAAGGTAAAGTGGATAGGGATCATGCACTGTGTATTGTTTAAATGGCCATAGTTCACGCAAGGGTGCAAAATACCATCAGCCTTTTGAACGAAAAACAATGAGGGAAGTAATTGGAGAGGAAAGCCAAAAATAATCGTTTTATATGCATTTCATCTAGCCAAACTTTTCTAGATATATCTTTTTACTTGTATATGGATTCAGAGGGAAGCTAATGTATATCACGTTCCTATTAGGAGGAAGGCTAGACTGTACTCAAATTAAGCTTGATGGCGGCTGGATTTATCCATGTTAAACAAGTCCTTATACTGCAAGAACACTGAAGGGAAATTTGGAGGTAAATCAGTGGGTGGATTATAGTATTAGAACGCACCATTCTCAAAGATATAATGTAACTTTGAGCAAGAACTCACCACATGAGTAGGGGTTCTTAAAGGACAAGGGGTTGAGTTCAAAGTTCATACTGACTTGTTGACGACCCCAACAACCTACCACAGGATGACTGGAAATAATAAATCTGGCACTGCGTTATACCGATCTCAAAAGCCAAACTTATACAGCAATAATGAGACAGGACTTCTCCTCACATAACATGTAATAGGGACTGAAGAAGCTCGCAAAACAGAAGAACCTACATCAGATTTAAAATATATCCTGAGCCACACAAACTCATATAATTTCCAACTTCTCATTATCCAAGGAGTTTTAACAGATACCTTATATAATCTTAACTGAATTTTAACAGGCAATAAAAGTGGGCCAATCTTGTTTATTTACAACTTTATGTGACATAACTGGTAAGGATGAGGTAACCACAGGTATATCTTTGTACTAGCTCTAGGGAGGGGAACCATTGCTCCTACTATATGTGTAAGTAATGGACAGAAAACAATCCAAATGGATTGGGAGCAATTCCCGTTCTGCCATAAAGGGGCAGAGGCTGACACCTGTGCCTCTCACCATCATGGGCAATATGGCTGTTTAGATTTTTGCTTATATTCCCATCCAGATAGATTACTAGGAAACACTAGGCAATAATTCCCTAATGTGAGGTGAATTGGAAATCGGTTGACTCTGATTTTGGGGTAACTATGTTTGGGGAAATTTAGGTTATTCGCCTGGTTGGATCTGTTGAGGATTGATCCAGATGAATGCTTAAGATCTCATCGTGCAAAGTTGCTGATTAAATAGGGGCACCTAATAGTTGATTAATTATCAGGTTTACCAATTGGGATCATTTAGGTTTTATCACCAACCAATTGGGAAATTAAGGAGTAAGTTGTGAGGCATGTGATGCTGTCTGCAATTAGCAAATTGATCAATTTGTTTGCGACCTGATTTGATTGGTAACAAGTATCATTACCTAATCAGGTACCATGCCAAATATGGTTGGTTCAATTAAATTGAGAGGAAAATTTTAAGGACACGTTTTCTGACTCTTTCCGTTTTAGGTCTTAAGGATGTCCAATGATGAAATCCTAGCCAGGATGAGGAAGACCATCGCTTCTGAGATGATGATGGGTGATTCAATGGCAACAGCTGCCGTTTCATCAAGGAGGTGTCAACCGAGGGTTGGGTGGTGAATAACCCACTATAAATTACCTAGAACTAACTAATAAAGAAAACAGTATACCGTATATAGTAATATAGAATTTACCAGATCTACCTATCAATTTTACTTAAGTCTCAGCTTAGTAAACTTTATCAACATCCATTTGTTTTATTCTTTCTCAGGGATATTATTACTGTGTGTGATAATTAGGAGATTCACTAAGGAATAGAGTAAGGATCTGAGCAGGGATCCAGAGATGAAGCAGAATCAAATTGGGGATTGTTGATGACTGTGTGTCAAACCGGAGAGAATGTAAAAGGGGATCTAAGATTAGGTTGATTTAGGCGGTATTAGGGAACGAGTCCCTATTTCAAAAAATCACAGTAATTAGAGAGGAAATACTAGCTGGGCATTAGGCTGAGATCTAATACTTTCATTCAACTCTGGATGATAGTCATCATATTATCAATGATTATATCAACTACTATCATACAATACAAAGAATTGCACAAAACCAGAAATGTGCAAGTAATAAGTCTATTGGGGCTATTTCCCAAAAATAATCAATATAATATAAATTTTATACAAATTGGTGCTCACTACAGGGGTGTAGTTAAGTATAAGATATTAGAACGATATGTCATATGAAGATGCTATTATTTCTGGAGATAAGTTACTAAGGAAAGTAATATTATTGAAGACAGAATGTGAAGTGAATCGTGTTCATTGGTGTTCACCCAGCTCAGAAGTGGAGCTCTGAGTGAAGCAAATTGAAGATACTCAATATTTGGGAAAAGGACTTGCAACCTAGATATGGAACTATCTAGTGCTGAAAGAAAACCTGTTCCACCTGACATCTACCTGAGATGAAGAGGATCAGCAGGGCCATCTTGGGTTGGAATTGGGTCTGCTTGAAATAGTCCCAAGGAACAGCAGGATCAACTCAGGTTGAAATTGGTTCTGCTATAAACAGACCTGAGGAGTGAGTGTTTAGATTAGACACTAGATGAGGAACTGTTTAGAATAGGAAGCAATCAATTAAGCGTATTAGATTGCCATAACAAAGAAGATATGAAGTCAAAACGGAACTGTTTGATCCAAGATATTGGAGAGAATTGCTTAACTCAATAACACTCAATCAATGATCATAAATTTCTGGAGACGAGTTCATCAATTCAAGATGAAATTGAATGAAGCTAACGAGGCCAGATCAATCTACGTGATTAAGGGAACGTTTCCAGATCCACCAGTAGATTTAATTCCAACGTTTTGGATAGCCAAGAATGTCAAAAATCGTTTTTAGAAGAAAAATTATCTATACAATTAAATGAACTGTTGAATAATGAGATTTGAAGATTCAAGCATCAGTTGCTGAAATATGAGATGAAATTAGGACCTGTTGGATAAATAACCAGTTGGGATTGAAGGTTTGATTTATGAAAACAGACATAGGTATTGCCAAAGTCAGCAAGTGAAGCCTATTCGTGATAAAACAGCGCTGCTGGTCACATAGTGAAGAAAGGTCAATAATAAAAATTTGGAAGTATTGTACCTAAGAGAAAATAGGCTAATGTTCCAAGAGGACCTCTGAACCATTAAATGGTTATACCTGAGATTTTGGTCAAGTCCTAGGATAGGACCAATGAACCAAATAGATGGTTAAATCTTAAGAGGATAAGATTTTGAACCATGATGACTGGTAGTCAGAGTATACCTAGGACCCAGTTTAGATTAAGGGGATTAGAAGGACCTCTGAACCTTTTTATAGGTTAAAAGTCCCATTGTAAAAGAAAAATACAAAAAAATATATAAGATATAAAATATTACATATGATTTTTATGGTCCATGATTTTCAGACCTATGATGAAATAAGTTTGTCAGGCATGGAGGCCTAAGAAAAAATACTGACCATATTCACCAGTACTACTACTTGGAGTCAATCAACTATGATGTCGCTGACTATTTAGCTTGTTGTGTGGAGTGCCAGTTGCATAAGTCACATAAGAATACAACTGGATACTGACTGGTCCACCCTGGATTAGCTTGGCATATGGTGTCCATTGACGTGATGGGACCACTGACGATGAGCACAAGGGGATTTTAAGTACATATTAGTTGCAATTGATTATCTGATGTAATGGGTCAAGACGAAGGCCCTGGTAAAAGTAGATGCTACCAGTACCATGAAATTCATCCTGGATCAAGTAGTATACTGAAATGGATACCCTCAGGTCCTGCTGAGCGACAATGGGACAAACTTCACATCTCATGTGATCCCACAGTTAAATGAGATAATGGGGATCCGATGAGTCATGTCTGTAGCCTACTGGCTGGAGATGAACGGACTGGTGAACGAGTTGATGGGATGCTAGCCACAACGCTAAGGAAGTTGATAACATGAAGAACTTCCATGTGTGGAACGTACCTGAGTTTGGTGACGTTTGCCTACTTTATCAGTCAATATACAGCGATGGGGAAAACGCCGTTTGAATTGCTATATGGGAGGAAGGCTACATTGCCACTAATTTTATATTTGTGGTGGAACCAACATTGGGTATGAGTGCCGGGCAGTATCTTAACTGATTGATGAATATCATGATCAAAATGCAATTTCAAACATTCAATACAACTTTGAAGAAAAGGATATGAGTGAAAACTATGGACAATAGAACTGACCAGACCTATCAGAATACTGAAGAGTAAAAAAGTTGCCTATTGCGATATGCATGGTTTTGGGAGAAGAAACAAACTGCATGCATTGTGGTCAGGTCCGTTTGAGATAATCACCAAGATGGTGATGGACGACTACTTCATCAAGAACATCTTGGATGTTAGGTTAGTAAATCAAGTCCATGCTAAGTATTTGAGGCGATGGATCAATGAAATTAACAAAAAAAGAGTTCCCAAAGTCCGCTGAACAATTAAGTTGGTTATGTTCTAATGATTAGAGAAAGTCAAAAAAGGACCTCTGAATCATAGGAAACTGGTAGGTCTAAGAATACCTAGGTTCCATTTTGGGGGTTAAAATAAAAAGATAGACTGCTGAACTAAAATAAGGTCAAGTCTTATGGGAAAAAAATAAAAGATTGATAAAGATTTTTGAAAAAAGATTATTTTAACTGCATAGAAAAAATGAAATATATATAAAATTATTATCTTTTATTGATTATCCTAAATTTGAGGATGATTCTGCCTATATCGCCTCTTGAGGGGAGGGAGATGGGTCGCAGTAGGAGTGAAATACCCATTGAAATCTATGTGAGATCAGACGTTAGCGAGGGCTAAACCTACACAAAGCCAAACTTGTTGAGTGGACACAAATTACTGTGAGAAAGCGACTAGGGGAAGGGAAATCGAGATGTTAGAGGAAACCAAATGCAATACCCCAGAGCGGGGAGGGAAGCAACAGTACAGGAAGAGGAAAAAGGCAAATAATCCCAAGTAATCCTAATATGGTGCCAGAGCCTGAAGATTGGTCTTGAGCGCTTGATGACAGGATTCATCAAGAACACCATACATATGGGCCATAAATGAACACAAAGGATACTAGATGGGGTTGCCAAATCAAGCCCCCTATCAAAGCCATCAGCTGAACATACTGATGGGATGCACCAGAAACGAGATAGTCATAAAATGAGCGAATGTCATCCTGAAAGTTACGACTACAAGCTTATCAGTAGCTGAAGCAGAAAGAGCCATGGAGCCATGAGAGGCTGGAAGCTTTATGGACCAACTTTAGAGAACTTGGCTAGCAAAGAAAAGAGCATAGGCTGCAATATCCCAATATATGATGTTCTCAATATCAGAAGTATTCAGAACTATTGATAAAGCCTTGGTGAATTGGGACCTTAATTCTGCATAGGGGAGTTTGAAAAGTATGCTGTTGCCAATGGTTAGTTCAGTGGCCAAGGAAGCTGGCTTAAAAAATTGATTGAGCCAGAGGAGAAACTCTAGAAGTAAGTCTTACCCGACGAAGAAGGAACAATCAAAAGTGAAGAGCATTATTTCAGGAGCATCCATGATGATGTTTGGTGCTTCTGCAAAAGGAGCTGAATGCAGAGTCTTGAAATCTAACTCTGAATTGACGACAGAGGAGGATTGGCCATGAATCATTTGAGATGATTGATATCCTGGTTTCAGAGGGGTTGGTTACCATTTATGGTACTTCCAAGTAACGACTAGCCATTGGTGCCATACTAGGAGTATGAGTCCTAAAAGGACAGTAGAAGGGTTCTGTCACGCAGATTGACTCATCAGATGGAAGAGCCATAAATCTTGATCAGACAAACTGTTAAGCAGCTGTTAGTACTGTGACTCAGAATTTGGTATATGAGCTGGATGAGAGAAGGGATGTCAGACTTATATGATAGTCGACATTATATACTCTGAAATCAATAAGCTCTAATTTCAGAGATATAATTTCAAAATTAATGGGATAGGCTCACCAGAGAAGAATAAAGAATGATATGATCCAAGAGGTTATGAGAAGAAAAATAACAAGGGCGAACATAGATGAGCATTCTTAATTGGCCATGAAATGTACATTGATGGCAAGAGCCTCCTATCAAGGATGAGGAGAAAATTAGGAAATTGAGGACACTAGACCAAGAATCCAGAATATGATAGTGTTTCATATGCCCTGATGGGGAGAAACCCAGATCCTGGGATTAATATCGTCACAAGTAATTCAATAAGCCCAGTATCACAGAAGGTCATGGGGACCAAGCTCTGAGTAGGCGGTAGCAAGGAGGAGGAGGAAGAGAGCCACATGCTGAAGGTCGTCCCAAGCAGCGTTGAGTACTGGTGATCATGCTCCGCTTGAACCAATGAAGTATTTGACCGAGTGTCCAAAGCGGTGTTCTCCTGCCCTGGTCCCTTTATAGCTGTAAATCTAGGCAAGAGGGTGGATGTGTTGTGTTTTTGCCCATATTCCCAGCTGACTAGGTTACCAGGAATCGCTATGGGATAATTCCCTAATGTGAGGTAAATTGGAAATCAGTTGACCTCATTTCAGGGTAACTATATTTGGGGGTTTTTAGGTTATTCACCTGGTTGGATTTGTTGAGTATCAATCCAGATGAATGCTTAAGATCTCATCGTGAAGAGTTTCTGACAAAATAGGGGCATCTGATAGTTGATTAACTATCAGGTGTACCAATTAAGATCAATTGGGTTCCATCACTTACTGATTGGGAATTTGAGGAGCAAGTTGTTAGGCGAGTGATGCCACCTGCAACTATCAAATTGATCAACTTGTTTGCGACCTGACTTAATAGGTAACAAGTCACATTGCCTAATCAGGTACCATGCCAAATATGGTTGGTTCAATTAAATTGAGAGGAAAACGTTAAGGACACGTTTTCTGACTTTTTCCGTTTTAGGTCTTAAGGATGTCCAATGATGAAATCCTAGCCAGGATGAGGAAGACCATCGCTTCTGAGATGATGATGGGTGATTCAATGGCAACAGCTGCCGTTTCATCAAGGAGGTGTCAACCGAGGGTTGGGTGGTGAATAACCCACTATAAATTTCCTAGAATTCACAAATAAATAAAACAGTATACATTATATATTAATATAGGATTTACCAGATATACCTATCACTTTTACTTAAGTCTCAGCTTAGTAAACTTTATCAACATCCATTTGTTCTATTCTTTCTCAGGGATATTATTGCTGTGTGCAATAATTGGGAGACTCTTTAAGGAAAAGAGTAAGGATATGAGCGGAGATCCAGAGATGAAGCGGAATCAAATTGGGGATTGCTTTCAACTGTGTGTTAAACCAGAGAAACTTTAAACGGTAATCTAATTTAAATTTAAATTTAAATTTTAAATTTATTATGGGGTAGGCTGACCATGGGACGGACACTTCCAAATATGACTCAGAAGAGACAAAACTTGGTACCAGGGGGGCACCCCAGAGAAGCGATTCTATCTCTTGTTGCCAGCGGGAAAGCCACTTATGGGGAGGGGGATGGAACGTGTGAAGGGGCCGTAGCCACTATTGAGCACGTGTGGAGGAAGGGGTCTGATTTGATGAACCAGACTGGGAACCAGGAGGAGACCAGCTGTTGGCGACGCAATGGGAGGTATCCAAACATCCACGCTTGAAAGTGGTCCACCAAATGAGACTGGAATCTGTGGACAGCTTCTGGGAGGGTGAGGATGGAGCCAGCGATGGCATCCAAGACAATCGTGTGGATAGTCCACATGGCGATTGCAACCACCAAAGCACGGAGGGAGGGTGGAAGGGGGAGGCCATTGATGAAGCAAACATATCTCTTGACAGACTGAAGGGATGCGTTTGATCCTGGCCTAGCAGACGTTGGACTTCGCGCCATATCACTTTAGAGGTGGGGCACTTCTCCAGGCGGTGGAACAGCGTTCCATACTGGCCACACACGACACAGGATGAGTGTAAAGCGTTAGAGCGCTCAGCTGTATGATACACCCACCTCAGGCAGCGCCACACATGGGAGCGGACTTGAGGCTGCAACAGAGGATGGTGTGCGTATTTCCAGATAGTCTTTTGGGTCTCAGTGGAATAAGGGATGTCCATCATGTCCAGGTAGTCCACCCTGAATAGGACTTGGGGTCGAATGGGGATCACGCCATCATGGATGGGTAGCCCCTGTACCTCTTGTGTGAACTGAGGGGAGGGGCGGCCTCTTCGGGTTGTATGTCCACTAATACGAATTCTCCACTCTGCGCTTCGCATGGAGAGTAGGATTCGTTTGTAGTGGGTTTTGGTCCCGTGAGGACCTGTGCTGATGTGTGTGATGCGAGGTATTTCATCAGGGAGTGGGGGTTTGATGGATTGTTGAGGCCCAAGGCTCAGGAGAAGTTGTAGTGGGCCGCGCGGGACCAGTGTTGGGATAGGAGTGTAGGAGCGGTGACGGCCGCGATCCAGATGCCCAGGATCTTGGCAGCATGGACTTTGAAGTCAAGCAGGCCCATGCCACCTTGATGATGAGGGCCAAACATGACCTCTAGCCGTACTGGTGGAGGGCGGCCTGACCAAAGCCATCCTTGCAGCAAAGCATACAGGGATTTGAAGAAGCTTGGGGAGAAGGGGATGGCGTGGGTTCTGAACCAGACTTTGGATAGGAGTATAGAGTTGGCAAGAACAACCCTGCCAGTGAGGGTAGTAGGGTGGGCTCTGAGAGAGGCGTTTCGCTTCGTCACGTTGTCCAGTATACGGCACTCCATTACTGCTGATGCGTATCCGCCTGCCTCCATCCACAAGCCCAGATGGCGTACTGGTCCTATGGTAGGACGTGGCACAAAGGGGAGCACCAGTGGAGCGGTGTGTGTTGAGTTAGTAAGGCGTGGACGTGGGCAAGCAGATGGGCCGGGTTGGGAACTACTTGCTGGGGACCAGCAGTTCTGAAACCAACCAAGGAGGATGATTTTGGTTTTTGAGGCGTTCAGTGTCGCGTTGCTTACCTGGGAATATTCCTGGATGAGGGTTTCAAGCGCGCATGCATCTTTGTTATTAGACACCCCCACCACGCAATCATCTGCAAATGCCATCATCTTGACTGGGGTTTGGCCTGGCACATGGACCCCAGTGAGGTGGGCATTCACATTTTCGCAGTAGTGGGTCAAGGCTGAAGTTGTATAAGAGTGGGCTCAGGGGGTCCCCTTGTCGCAGGCCCCTTTGAGGGTGGACTACTTCCGTTAGGAAGCCTGGGCCACGCACTGCCATTGTCGCAGATTCCATGAGCAGCATCACCCAGTTTATGAAGCGGGGGGGGTAGGCGGAATTGATGGAGGCAGGCCCTTAGGTATTCCCAGTTTACTCTATCATAGGCCTTTTGTTGGTCCAAGAATACAAGTGCCCCAGAGCTGTGGACTGACATACATTAGCCACAGAGTGCACATTATCCCAAATCGACCTCCTAGGGGATGAAACCGAATTGTTCTGGGGAGATGGTGGCAGATGCTACAGTCCCTAAACGGTTAGCCATGATTTCTGTTAAAATTTTGGTGTCTGTGTTTGTTAGAGAAATGGGGCGCCAGTTGGCTAAGTCAAGCTTATCCCCTTTCTTGAAGAGTGTGACAGTAAAGGCCTCATGTCCTCCTGGTAGGAGGCGCATTTCCAACAGGCTTTGGTTGAGTGAGGCTAGCAGCAATGGGGATATATATTTAAAATATTTTTTGTAGAACTCATATGGAATGCCATCTGGGCCTGGGCATTTTCAGTTTGGCGCACCACGAATGGCTGTCCATAATTCGTATGGAGTAATTAAATTCATTATTTCTGGGTATCGGAAAATGGTGCAGATATGAGCTTGGTCGAGAAATTCCGCCATTTTGGCTGGCTGAATTGGTTCAGCTCAGTATAACTCGGAGTAATATCTTTGCGTTTTGATTGCCACTTTGGCCAGTGTGTCCACAATGGAATTATCCGATCTTCACACCTGTGTGCAGCCCATGCTCTGGCGTGGTGCAAAATTTTTTTCAAAGAAATATGCGGTGCACTTGTCACCTTTAGTGATTCATGTGGCCCTGTATTGGACACAAACCCAATGTTTGTGTTGCCTTTCTAGTGCGTTGAGGTGGGCGGCTGCCTCCGCCCACTTCTGGCCCCATGCAGGGCTATATCCTGTGGCTGGAATGTTGGACTCCAAGTGGGCCAATTCCGCCAGCGTGCACGAGATAACTGCTGATGTGGCTCATGAGCATCTGGAGGAGAGATGGCGATAGTGGCGGATGGTGTCTTCTTTGAAAGTTGCCCATGTGGAAATGGGGTCCACGCAAAAAGGTGTAACAAACAATTTCACCAAAGTTGCCTTTTCCACCCATGCAGAAAATCCTGGCGACGCGAGCTTGAGGGGGCGGATTTTGCACCAATATGGGGCCTTTGCAACTGTGATGGGTAAGTGGTATGTTATCGAGACCAGTTGGTGGTTGGAGAATTCCATTTTCGTTGTTTTGAAGTGGGAGATGTGGGGTTGGAATTTCGCCAGCGTTAGAATAAGGTCAATGCGGGTCATGGACCTTAATTGGCCGTTGTGGACGTGGGGACGCGTCATGTTTTTGAGCAGTGGGGCATGTCACAGCAGCACATCCATTAACCCAAGGGTGGCTTTTAGAATGAGTAGTTCTACGTGACCCTGTGGGGCGTGGGGTGAGGGCAGCCACTGGCCCGTTGGTGAGGTTAGCCAACAGTTCATGTCGCCAACTAGGAAAGAATTGGGGGTAGTGGGAGGGATTTGACCAATGAGAAAATTCCCGACGCTCGTGTGCACTGTTTGGGGCATAAATGTTGACGATTGTGTGTGCAACATCAGCCCATGATAAGGTGACAATGAGCACTCGTCCATTTAGGAATGTTTCTGAGGATGTGAAATTGAAAAAATTGTTTTTCCAAATTAGCACCCCACAGTGCTTTGACCAAAAGGATAGGGATGGTAGGAGCATTGCTTTCCAAGCTTCCTCAGAACCTCGTGGACAGTGGGACTCCTGGATGGCCAGGATATCCATGGGTAAATTGTTTTGTAAAAAACTCAGTTTCCTAGCCCAGGATGGGGAGGCCTTGAGTCCGGCGATATTCAGCGTCCCTAGAGTGAAGGTTTCCCCCATTGCACCTTAGGTGCGAGGGGGTGGGCCCCCAGGCTCACCAGCCACTTCCAGGTCCCCACGGGCTTTCACAGCAGTGCGGGTGTTAGCAGCAACGCTATCAGGGTTTTTGTTAATTTTTGTGGAAAGAGTCACGTTGGCTTTGGCCTTTGCTTTTTGTTTTCCCGACATCGGACGAATTTTTTGTGGTGCAGATACATTTGGTGCACCATCAAGTGGGGCAAAAAAATTTTTTTGGTTGGGATAGGTCTCAAGTCAGTTTTGCCCGGAGCTTGGGTGCAGCGATTGGGCGAGATTAAATCTCCCATCGGATCCTCAGATTGAGTGGCCCCCTCAGCATGGGTCTCCCAATTTGATTGGGTGATGGATTCCTGAGTTGCTTCTGTCGCGAAGGTCTCCATGTCCTCCTGGTGTTGTGAGTGTGGTATGGTGGTGGTGGCCTTGGCTGCTTCCTTGGCCGCGGCCCTATGGGCCTGCTTGGCCTTCTTCTGCTCCTGCGGGGAGATGGGCTTTACCAATAGGTAGCAGCCTTGTGCTCCCCATGGGAAAGCCTCCTTGGTGCTTGCGGTTGGTTCATAGTGCGCCTCTCCGCTGGCCATGGCCACCAAGGGGTGCTCTTGGAATGTGACGCCCTCCTTGATGGGGCATGCATGCGCCTTATGCCAAACGCGTCACAGTGGGTGCAAATGGGGGGCGCGCTGTCCATGGTTACCCAGAATGGGTGGGTGGTATGCCCTGCAATGTCAATAAAGATGGAGTGCGGGATCTGGGTTAGGTCCTTCGTGATCTCCTCAGTTGGGGTCAGAATTGCGATGGCTTTGCCAGTGCACAGGTGTGGCATCAGCGTGAAACGTTGCATTTTGAAAGATTGTATTTCGCTGTATATGGCGAGACCATCTTTCAGGTGTTGCTCAAAATGTCACGTTTTACCATAGTAGGCAAAAAGTCAAACATGAGAAAATTTGGTTTGATTTTGTCCATCTGGTGCATTTGGTTTCGATGAACCATTGCCCTTCAGGGAAGTTGACCACTATGCGCACCGCTGCAGCCTCATCTGCTGCTATTTTTTTTTCAAAACCTAGGTCCAGCCAACCACACGACATGGAGTGAGGTGCAACATCACCGCGGTTGGGAAAATTTTGTGTACATCTTCACAAAATTTTTCCCATAAGGCCATTTTTTGGATGTCCAGATACACACGGAATCTGAAATCCACCGATGAAAGTGGCTGGGAGTGTGGCGTGTTGATGTACTGGTTGCATCGTGCTTGCCACGCGATTATCTCTGGGGAAATTGTGACCGCCAGTTTTTTTAGATTTTTTTCTATTCCGCCAAATTCTCTGGGGCGTTTTCAAACGTTAGAGGCCGCGGGCCTTCCGCCTGCTCCTCTTGCCTTTCTTGACCAACTGCTCCCAGACATGGGCACAGACTAATATTTCCTCTATGAGATTATTAAACTAGATTTAGTCTTGAATTGAATAGGTTGCAAAAGTGTTTGCAACGATAAAGAAAAGTCTTTAAACGGTAATCTAAGAGAAGATCAAATTAGGCGATATGAGGGAACGAGTCTCTATTTCAAGACATCACAAGTATTAAGAGGAAATACTGGCTGAGCGTTGGGCCAAGATCTAATACTTTCATTCAACTATGGATAATAGTTGTCATACTCTTATCAACCAATTATATTAGCTAGTATACAACGAGGAAGAATTGCACAAAGCCTGAACATGAGCAAGTAATAAGTTTATAGGGGTTATATGTCAATGATAATTAATGTACTATAAATCTTTACAATGGCTCATGTGGTGGATGAGAGGTGGGCCACAGCGTACCCCCTTAGAGTTGCAGCGCCTTTCCCAGCGTTAGACTCTATCTTGTAATGGAACATTTGGAGGGTTTTCCAGGTGGTGGTAAAATTATGCAAAACACCTCAAACACTCAAGATCCCGCCATTGTTAATGTTACACCTGCTCCCAACAGGTAAGGGGGCGATCAACCCCTTCCCACACCAACTGGGTCGAGCCTTGTGTGGCTTGGTCCTAGGCCAACTCGCCATCCACCCAAAACGTCACCAACCTAGCAAATGCATGCACACAACAAAAAAATAAATTTGATTAACAAGCCCAAAATAAATTTGGCTAAGCAGTCTGTACCCATGTCAGTTGAAAATTAGGCCAAGGAACCCAAATTTCAACAGCTTGGTTAGAATTTATTCCTTATGGTAGTTGTGCAAACAATGCGATTTTCCCCCAGTGAGCTATAAGCAGCGATCCCTGACAAATACTATTTTTGCTCCATTTTCTTAAATTTCTTTTTTATATAGAAACTTGATAAAACTAAATTTTTTGGTCTAAAGTGTTCATTTAAAAACAAAAATGCGATATTCTCTGGTCTAAGCACCCCTGGCTGGCCTTCGTGTCAATTTTTTTAGTACTAGATGGTAGGCCTTCATGTCTATTTACTCATTCTTAACACGTCATTATAAACAGGTGTGCCTGCGGCATTTTGTCTTAGGTTCTGGGATGTAACTCACCCAGAGTTCCAATTTAACTTTTTAAAATTATCAGCACGCTTCAGGACATTATGGGTTACCTCAATCTCTGTCTGTTGTGCTTCACATTATACAGGCACTAATGAATTCAGAACCATTTGGTCTCAGAGACGTCTGACTCACCAGAAAGGGTTGACTCACAAGAACACATTTCTGCGTCCCTAGGGGTGAGTGAAACAGGAGCTGGATTAAACAACACAGAATGCCTTAACTCGTCCAAATGGGATATTATTTAGGGAGACAAATGAGATGAAAACAATTATTATACTAATGGAATTATATACCCAAAATTTGGGTTATAATGTAATCTTTAACCACAGCATAGAAGCTTGGATTCAATGATTGAGGTTGACTTCCATCAATCACCATGCTAACTAAGGGTTATACCTTTTGCTCAAAAAATAGAACCAATGCATTCCCCCATTTATAGAGGAGAGTGGAGAAGGATAAGAAGTGGGGTCGCTCCATAATGTCATGGAGCTTGCTGACAATAATAAAGCTAAACTGGCACTCAGGATAGGTACAACCCAAATCAACAGCCATAATACCGCTGTACAGTCATCCAAACATTGTGATAACAATGAGTAGTGATAATACACCACCTGCCAGAAAATCTCAAATTGGACCTCATCTCTGAAATTTGGTATCATGATTTACTTAATTTAATCTTTATTTGGTAAAAACAAATATTCTATTTTAAAAAACTAATAGAGGAAAATGACTATAGAGCGACAGAAGTACCTGTTGAGATCTGTTGCCTTATAAGCTCAACTTCTAAGGAATAGGTAAAGTGGCGTTGATTCCTGGAAATATTTTTTTAGTAAAAAAGCAGTTCCACACTTATCAGCTTACTCTGTTGATCCAGATCTATCTCAATAGTCCAGATCAGTATCAAATTAATACATGTTTTTTTCTGCATGCTTCTGTCTCATGAGCTGGAGATAATTCGCGCAATGGCTGATAAGGCGTGCCCAAGGCCATGGCATGTATAAGTTGTCCCATTTTTAAATTGAATGGTTTCTGCTCGCCTCAATCTTTTAGTGAGGACTTACCTTCACTGGAGATATGATAGTAGGTTGTAGAGGCAACTTCAAGTCTGAGAGTGATTCATATGATTCAATTTTGTTTAGTATTAACTTACTCTGAATACTGGGACTCAACTAAAATGAGGATGCCTTTTGGAAAGGCGTGGATCTGTACCCTTGCTGCTGATGATGGCCTCTGCCACCACCACCTACTGACAAACACTTGTTTTCCATAAAATCCTTGGAGGTGGAAGGAGTGTGGGGAAGAGACAACCTTTGGGGGTAGGCCTTAACCTCTCATCTACCACAGGGGCTAGATTGCCCTTGGTGATGAGGGGGTAGCAGCCTTCTTGACCCCCTTCTTGGCTCTATATGAAAAATTCTCCTGGTTAAGGCGCAGTGGGTGCTCCCAAGGACTTACAGCTAGGGGTGAGTGCATTGCTCGCATTTGACATCCTCCTCATTTTCCCTTTACCTTCTCCAAATTCTTTCTCTGGCAAACTTGAGCATCACACCAACAGACTCCCCTGTTATGAGCAACAATGTCACAAATTAGCAACCTTATATATTGGAAGGCTCTGCTGGTGCGCCAGGCTAATGATAAGACGATCACCAACTCCTTGATCAACCACGATTATCAACTTACCCCTTGCCATAAGTCTTTAAGCAGCTGCAGCCTGAGCATCATGAAGTCAAGATACTTAACTCAGGTGAGTCCAGCGTCATTGGCAGACCCAGCGCCCAACGCCCAACTTTAGCCTTCTCGGCCAGAGTGGCCAGCCAACTGCCCAATACTTAATCACATAGTGCTGGTCCTTACCTGGCCCCTTTTTATCAACTTGTGGTCAAGAAGCTGACCACTCTGGGTTTCCTCACTTTTTAGAGTATTTAAGTGGTTTGGAAACCTTGTTTATAAGATGTATTCACCCAAGTATGCTCATACCTTAGGGATTCCCATTCACCTGTCCCCACAAGACCATAATAAAAAACTAAACAATAATAGTTTGGCAAATGGAGATACTCTGAGTAGATTATGGATAACCCATAGATAGGGTGCTGTCAAGATCATAGAGCTACTAAGGAATATATAGAAAAATTATAGTTTGTGGCATACTGGAGTGTATCAGTTGCTGTACAAAAGCAAATGGGATAAATTACAGCATGGAATTAGCTTAGTTGGTATCTATGGCTTAGATCAGAAAGTGATTGGGTATATTTTTAATTTTATGATAACCTTAGTGCTGGCGAGGCAATGTCCCAAATCACGCTAAATTAAAAAGTTTTCACCTCATGATGAAAGTGTTTAATATTTATATCAATTATACTTTGTAATGGTTCAGAGTGCATACTATTTATTGTGAATTGTTTCTCTTAAGCAATTAATTCTTACAGTTAGATTTAATTAATTAATTTAGTATGATGTGTCCATGAACCCTTTTTTGGCATCTCAATATCATTAGTTAGATTTTTATAAACTAGATAATTCTTTATCTATAAATATCTATTTGCCAACTTAATCAGAGTTTCATTAATTGTTTGCTTTTATAACTTAATAATATTCTACTGAAATAGTCCATGTGAATGTTTAGTTGGAACTCAATTAATTTTCTTTAATTGATTATCAGATATATTAATAATCTGATGAAAATCTAGTGGGATAATCATAAAAATAATCTCAATATTATGGCTAAACCTTGTATCTACATAACACCAGCGGTTAGTGCTAAACTCATCCCTACCCAAGGCTTACTTTAGCTCAGAGTAATTATGATAGACTCAATTAGAATAAGTATGGCAATCTATCCTATATTTTGTTTTTACCATTTGGCTATTTATATTAACAGACAAAACACAAAATTGAGTAGTGTATTTCTAAGTTTTGAGAGAGATACTACTAATTAAATCACTACATACTAAAATTAAGGATTTTTTGATTCAGTATAATGGGCAATCCTAAGTAGTATGTGCTTTACGTATGCCCTTTATAAATGTGTAAATACCATAATAGTTTACTTAGCCAAACATCTACTTTTGTAAACAAAAGGCTTTAGTGATGTATAAGGATTGATATGATCTTTGGGATGCAATAAAAAAATTACCATGTGAAGAAGACTCATATACCTTATGTCATACATGGAAATCCAAGAAATTAAAAAATAAGGACTCAAATTATATTTAAAATATTATATCTCAAACTGTTATGGCTTTGAGACAAGTAACTAAGGCTATAGGCCATAGAAAAGAAAAAGAAAGTAAACATCAGCATGTATTCCTTATGTACCACAAAAACTAATTTACCATGTGTGGCTAGATGCAAGGCTTTTTTTAGTACTAGATGGTCCCAACCCGAGGGGGGATTCATCGATGTTAGATGCAAGGCTTGTTAAGTTTAGAAGTAGAGCTTTTTTGATGTTATCTGGATGCCAAACATAAAAATACTTCTTATTAAAAAGTTTAGCAATTAAGCCTAAAAGGCTTACAGGAAGCCCAAATTAAAAGAATTGAGCCAAAGGTTTAGCACAAGATTATATAGTATAAAACATTTTCAAAGAAATGCAAACAAAAGAAATAAGTAGTAGATATTCCCATATCTGCTCTTATGAGGAAAATATTAGAATTCTAATCATATTATCAGATTCCCTACCCACATTACCTAGGAAAATTATGGTGTTAATATCATAACTTTATATTACTATAACACTGAGTTAATAAAAATGCCGTTTGTTATCACTATATCTCTTTACTTCCTGTAATGATCACATTAGTCACAAAAACTCAAATCAAACAGCAAATTTGATAATCACACAAGAGATGGGTGACATCAATAAAACAAATTTAAATTGGCGAGCCATATCAGGCAATGTGTAGAACAGTGGGCCAAAGGACAAGAATTGCCATGGGGACCAGGAACCAGTGCCACTAAGAAACCACAAACCTGTACGTTATCTGGGTTTTTGGGAATTCATAACTAAAAAAAACTCATACTTTAAAATCCAATAATCCCAATCACTCTCACTCTCACAAGTAGAGCACGGGCTTCAACTCTACCTAGGATAGATTCTCCAACTTTGTAAGAGAAAGTGGGTGAGGCACATGCCTCCCTATTACCCCATGCGGTGCAAATTACCACCCACACAATCCACCACATCTTTATTGAAATGGGATTAGAAACTGAAGAAGATGCAGATTCTTCCACAAGAGTCTGCGTCAAAATTGCCCTACCCAAATGCAAATGAATTGCGCAAACCATGCGCACCAGATGGAACAAAGCAAAAGCTTTATTCATCTCCTTTGACTTGATCCCAACCAATATCCCCCGCAAAGTAATTGAGGAGCTCTAAGTTGGACTTGATAGCTATGTAGAAATTAAATATTTCAAATTGCGGCAGTTTCACCTGATGCCAAATTTGTGCACATGTAAGGCAATAGCCGTGATCAACCTGCTCCCTGAGGTGGCCAAGGATCTACAAAGATCCTGCGCACAGCATTGTTTCACCTTCCAAATGCGGGGATGTCAAAGGTATACCATGTCACACTGGAAAGCGCACAACCAATCTGCAATCACTGCAGCACATTGGGGCAAAGGTGCACACAATCCCTGTGAAGGAGGGCCTAAAGGCCCCAGACTTCTGTGACAACACCATGGACAAAGACTACTCCAAAATAATTGACGCCAACCACGCCTTCCTCTGGAGAGAGGATGAAAAGTACTTTATCAAAGACCCAGTTTCACCCAAAGCGCACAAGAATGGCACAGAAGGCATGCAAACAGGTCGTGGTTATGGTAGCATAGCACGTGGCCTCCTCCATCATCCCAAGCCATTCTGGAAGACATGGAGGAAATTACCTGAGCCAACCAACCTGACCAGAATACCCAAGATGATAAATTTCTTGAAAATTTTTGAAACACCATGTGATACTAATCAAGAGAATTTTTCTGTACAATTCAGCACCACCATTGGCAAACATGCTGGACACACATCTACAAGATTAAACCCCGCAACCACAGATAGCAAACAAAACACTGCATCAGACCATCATGAGACACAAATGGAAGAGACCAACTCAGAACCACTCAATGGAAGACCAGAGCAAAAATTGGCAAGGGGTAAGGAATCAAACAACTGCACACGTGGTCTGGTTCAATTGCTCAGAGCCAATACCAGAAATGGTTGAAGGAATAGGGCCAGATGGCCCTCACAAACACTCCTGAGGCGCTGTGGGCACCTCTGTGTTCACAGAGATGTTAAATATTGTGGAAGCCAGTGCTTAATCATCTCAAGACAAAAAGCTGGACTTCCTGTGGAAACCCCCATAGATATTTTGGACATCCAAGAAACTTACTGTTTATAGGGGGAAGAGGGATCCTGGTCAGCCAGGGTCTCACCATCCCGTAGGGTATGGACATCACACTATGGGGTGAAAGTCAGTAATCATAAAAGATTGAAATCACTAATTTAATCTTCTATCTATATGGCTGCATCCTTTTAGTAACAATTGCATGCCAGGATGACACTAGGTCAATAGCATGCACCGTGCACCACTGCAAACAGGAGAAATTCCTCAAGACCATCCCAAAACTCGCCCTCTCACTAGACACCATTCTACTGGGAGACTTCAATTTCTGAGCTGACCTCATCACAGACTGATGACCTAAACCCAGGGGATACCCCCTGAGGCACGTTTTATTCCGTGTAATAAAGGAATCCCTCAGCTTACACAATACTCTCCTCCCCACCTGGGTCACCATTCTTCCCCCACATGACTCAACCCAACATATGTGAGAGAAAATTCATCTCAATGAGCTGCATCAGTTTAATTTTTAAAAGCCCACCAAATCGAACATTTCCAACTTAATGACTTAAAAGTTTAAAATTCTCTGACCACTGACTCATTTTGGTCATCTTTTGCCAACCTGCACTCCCAAACAGGCGTTGAACTTTAGGAAGATGAACCTGGAGAACATAAAATGCCCAAATTAACTGACTGGATAAAAATGAGACTCCAAATCCAAAATTCATAACTCCATTCATATTGGATACCATTGTAACCAGGAAAATTTCAAAATTCAGATTAATATGTAAAACTCAACATCTTGCCTCGCGTAAGTACACTTCTGACACAGCCACAATCAGGCGCACCTTGGTGAAACTGTAACACCTCAAGTTCAACAACCTGAAGTCTGACTACAGCCCCAACTGGGGGCGTAATTGGGCGAAAATATCCGCCCGCCTAAATACCACCCATCTTTAAGCAACAGCACGGAATCAAAGAATCAAAAAAGTAAAATTCATAAAAGAAGGAAAATCTGCTCAACTTACTTCTTCCAGTGATTCCACTACCGTGGCAACCAGCCCACAAGCACACAGGTCTGAAAAGTTGACGGCACCATGGCAACTGACCCAGAGGAGGTCAATGCGGAAGTACAGTGCTACTACACCAAAATATACCATGATAATCCAACCAACCCCAAAATTTAAAAAAATTTATGCCCACCACCAGAATACAAAGAACACCGCCGCACTACAACCTTTTAAATTTAATTACACAGGAGGAGCTCTGGGACACAGTTTTCAGTAAACCATGTTAGAAATGCCCAGGGTCTGATGGGATACCCTTCAAATTCTGCAAAAAATACTTCTAACAAATCGCCCCTCTCCTCTTGGCATCAATGAACCAGCGCTATATGGAGAACAGCCTTTTACCAGGAGGACTGGACAACTATGACATAACCCAGTTTAGAAAGAGTGTCAGGATTCCCACCCAAATGGCAGATTTGGATACATTGGATAATGGGAATATATCCTAAACTGACCACAAGGCCCACAATTCTGTTGGGGAAAAACCTCCACAAAAGTTGACAGATATCAAGGTTGGTTTTGGACTTTTGGAGATGTTTAGCTCGCTGGTGCTTTTAATCCTAAAAATCCAACAACTGGGGGAGAAAACCACTTAAAATAATAGGGTTAAATAAATAATAAAACTTAGGAATTCTGAGCTTTTTTGTGTATTTATTGGTAGCCGCGGGAGTCTAGAAAGGTCCCCTATCCTTAAGCTGATAATTCATATTTAACATATTAGAGTTTGAGGTTCAGATTTCTTAGCGCATTCCAAATTAGTAGATATGTGAGAAGGACCTATCAGGTCGTTTTAAACTTGCATCATTTCAAGAAGCCTCGGAAGGTCTAAATAATTTGGCTGAGGGTTCAGGGCAATCTGACTGCCCAAACTCATAGAATTAAGCTGAATCGTATTAATACATTTAGGGCCCCAATTAATTGGATTCCACCAAGAATTGGCCAGGGTCTTTTGGCCAACTAATTCATTATAAAAAATCAAATCATTAATATTAGCATTGCAGACTTAAATATGTCTGACATTTCCCCATTTCTCCCAAGATTGCCCCTCAACATTCTTTGTTAGGCCCCTGGTAGGCAAATGTCCAACAGTTGGCGATCAATCCTGATTCAACCCACAAGCCCAAACTTAACCCAAGCATCACCACCAACAAAAATTGAGCGATCAAAATTGGCAATTAACCCCAACAGATCTGACAGAATCTTGCTCCCTTAGAGTCACTTAACGTTGAAGTTCAAACCCAAGCTATGAGGTGAGCTCTATCAGATCAACAAAGTTAGTTGGGTCTTGTACTGAATCTCCAATTTGTTTATCTATTAATCTAGGCTTGGACGGCTTACATGGTCCCTAGCAATTCCCCAATTTCCCTTAAAAAGTGGGTATTGAATAATAAACTTTACGTTTTTTTCTCTTTTCACAATTTTAAGTTAAAGCGAAATTTTTATTAAGAATTGTTTATCCAGACGTAGTATCTGGTTAAAGACTTCTCGACCAAGAGAAGAACAAATAAGCAATCCAACACCTTGAAACTTCAAGTCCCTTAGCAAAAAATATTAAAGGATATGAGGTAATACACCCATGATACTGACAAAACTGGTGCTCCTTGCCAGGTACACCCCGAGTTCACAGTGAAATATAAAACCCAACTATGAACAATAATAATCCAGCATCCTATCTCATTTTAGATTAGGAACGCCTTAACTCTTGGAAAATTCCCCGCTATGATGCAAGTGATGGAGCAGCAAATTCTCACCCTAAAGCAACACTAACTCAAACTTTGATATGTGACTACTGAGCTCAAAAGTGAAATTTAGCAGTTATTCACTACTGTTGCCACCAAATTGGCCCTTTGTGCCACCCACAATTGGGTAGATTCAATAATTGAGTATATCAAAATCTTGCAACATAAATTGGACGCCCTTTATCCTTACGAAACATCCAGCAATAATAGTTCCCCTTTAAGTGAAAAATGGTACCCCTATGTCAATAAACTTTTTTTGACCATTAACCCCACCAGTGGTATATTCAAACTGTCGTTAAATAAAAAATATGTCCCTGGAAAAGGGCGCAACTTCTCTTTCTTATTTTGTTATGAAAATGCTATGGAAGAAGCCACTGACACCCAGCGACTCAAGCATCTAAATAACTGTCTTAGTTGCATGGCTCAAGACATTTTGGTCCCTATCTGAAGCATTGCTGTACTTGGACTGATGCCAAGGCAGCCTTGCTTCAGGAATTTGGGAGCAACTTTCCCTTCAACCAACCAAAAACAGACCTTTATGTGTGTAAGAACCATAATCTTGAGGAAAATATCAGCGAATTCTCTCACCATTTTTACCTCAAAACACAAACTCTGGTTTTAGGGAATTGTCTTATGTTAAAAGATGCCATAACTGCTGCGTTATCTGCATCTAAAAATATGCCTAATATCATACTTTATCTAAAGTGGTGAAGTCTAACTTAACGTCCCTCCTCTTTATTAAAGAGGCTATATTGGAAATTCTGGTTAAACTATATAAACTTATTGGGCCACCTCATTGTAACACTAATAAGCCCCAATCCCAAGTATTGGCCATTACACCCTCCAATTCTCCTGTGCCTGAATTATACTGCTCTATTTGTGGAAGAAACAAATTACACTGTAGCTGACCACAACTTCCTTCAACGTAAATCAGCAAAAGATAAATCAATATAGGGCAAAATGCTCCCCTATGATGACGGAAAACAAGTTCCCAAGACCCTTGTTCTAGCTGTAGTTCTATTACTAGCACATCAGTTTGTTATGATTTAACAGTTCCTGCAGAATTGAAGTACCTTTATCTATTCAAGGAAATTAACACCTACAGCTTTCTTACTTTTATGTTGGTCAGTTACCCAACATATTTTGACAATCAACTCTTCTATGTAAAGTCAAGCGCTGGCAGACAAAACGTTTAAACGCATTGAATGGCCCTGAGCTTAGACATGGCAGAATCCATCACTTGCTTTGTTGCAAATACCTACTGACAGTCTATTAGCTTATAATTCCCAGTTAATATCTTTGGTGGTTCAAGTCAAGGTAGTCGCACATAGGGTTAAAGTCATGCAATTATTAATACCATAATATTGGTTAACGTTATTTCCTCTTGACCTATCTAAAAGATAAAATGGCTCCAGACTTGATCCACAAGGATGAATATGGAACAGTAGGTAGTCAGTCTACTAAGGCGATTGGAGGATATTCTGCCTTACCAATCGCTTCAGGAAACTCTTAATTAAAGCCCCTGCCATCATGTTAGAAAATGATACTTATGAGTTGCTTATTAGGGTCTAACTGATGTTGGAGTTTAACTGGATCATAAACACAAGGAAAATACCTATTCTTACTTGGGTATTAATTCCGTTAATACTTGAACTCCCCATCAAATATAAAAAAGCCCCCTAATAAATGGACACGCTTTCTTGAGTACCCATCCTCCATTTGCAAAATTGACTACCAAGTTTTAGGGGGAAAACTAAGTTACCCCCAGAGGCTGTGGATGTTGAAATGGGGATCCTTCTGTATGCCCCTTGTCCTACTACAATACCCTCTGGCTCACAAGTTATTGCGGATATGGTAATCATGATTCACATCACTCCTAAACAAGTTTTGGAGCTAAGTGGCCACCCAAACCTTCAATCAAAGAAGCGTTGACCTGCCCTGGGATTTTGGATCCTGCTTTATGGGAAATCTAAATCTATTTTTTTAGGAAACTTAACACCTGAAACCATTCAAGTCTCTTGACATGACCCTATTACTATGTTAAATTTGCTTTGGTTGATAGCAGAATTGAGGATAATATTACCTCAAACAAATGCTAAGCTGTAGAAAATCTCCTCAAGGAGTATGGCGATTTTTTTTTCTCAGGACCAAGTTACTATGGGAAATTATCTGGGGTAATTCATAAAATTGAAACTGAAGATCATTCTCAATTTAAATCCTGTCCATATCAAAAATCCAAAGTGGAGGAATCTCAAGTGGTCCTTGAGCTACATCAACTGTTGGAGGCTGGGTTACTTGTTCCTTCCAAAAGTCCATGGGCTTCCCCACTCTTATCAATTCAGAAAAAGGATGGTATTAACCGGATTGTTATGGACTATCACCGCTTCAACTCTATCACTCACAAAGATAGTTACCCTCTTCCATGTATATATGACTCTTTATGCCTAATGTCAGGGTCCCACTATTTCTCAGTTATGGATCTCGCCAGTGGATATTACCAAGTAGATTTGTCACCAGAAGATCGGGCAAAATGCGCTCTTGTCACAAGTGAAGGACTATTTAAGTTCACCAAAATGCCTCAGCGGTTATGTAACGTCCCTGATACCTTCCAACGCGCTATGGATGGACTAATAGGCGGTTTAAAAGCTTCTGAATATTTGTTTATCTTGATGATATTACCGTAATTCAAGAACATTTACTTAACATCTAGATCACCTCACGCAAGTCTTTCAGCAGTTATGGTAATTGTCATTAGAACTAAAGCTGTCAAAATGCTCTTTCTTCTAAAGTGAGATTGGTTTTTTGTGTCATAAGGTCAGTAAAGCCAAAATATCCCCGATGGATCATAAGGTCTTGGCTATTACTAAGATGACTCCCCCTAAATCCCTACAAGATGTACAAGTTTTCCTAGGAATGGTGGGTTATTATTATCAATTTATCCCCCATTTTGCAGACATCTCCAAGCCTCTGTTATATCTACTAAAGACAAAAATACACTTTTAGTGGAGAGAAGAGCAACAGCAGGCCTTCAACCTGCAACGTCTCTCTCTCCCACTATATACTTATTCATCCAAATTCTGATAAACCCTTCCTCCTCTTTACTGATGCTAGCAATATTGCCATTGGAGTCATAATAACTCAGCATGATGAGAACTTAGTCGACCATCCCATCGCCTACTACAACAAGACCTTATCTAAAACCAAACGTAAGTATAGCATTAAAGAACATGAATGCCTGGTGGTATTATTGGCTATTAAGAATTTCTGCCAAGATCTATATAGGAAATATTTCACTATAATTACTGACCATACTTCCCTGACATGCTACAGCAAATGAAGGACCCCGATGGGAGGTTATCACAATGGTCTTTAAAACTTCAAAACTATGACTATTTTATTATCCACCGACCAGGTCAATCCATCAAAATGCGGATTGCCTATCTTAGCTTCCCATTTTAACTATAACAAACCCCAAAGAGGATCAACTCTACGACCACCTAACCCAACCATAATTATGGGAGTACAAGTCACCGACTCTCCATAAAGAATTAGCAAAAAGAACGGCAAATCTTCAAATCAAGATTGGTTATCTGTGTAAACTTGTGTCTAAATAATGCATGCCTTATGTAAGACCATTGGCTCGAAAAGACGTCATTTTAGAGGGACATTGGCAAGTTGGCCATGAGTGAATTTAAAAAACCTATCAATTTCTTAAAACTTAATGTTATTGGGAGGGAATGCTTGTTTCTATCTAGGTTGTATTGGAGTCCTGTCTGGTATGCAAAAGCCAAGCAGGACCTAATCCCTGCTCTCAACATCCAGTGGTCCTACCCAATAAAACATTCCTTACAATTAGCATTGATGTTGTGGGATCTCCCTAGAGCCTCCAATGAACACCAGTTCCTCCTACTAGACGTGGACCAACTAACTAAATGGATCAAAGCCATATTTCTCCCCACCGCTCCAGCAAAAGCCACTGCCACTTTTTTATATAATAGGATTATCACCCAGCATGGGTGCCCTAATGTCATTCTTTTCAGTAACAGACAAAATTTCCTCTTGATGCTGGAAAAAGATTTAGCCAACCTGATGGAAACCACTCAGGTATCTCCACCCACTACCATCCTGAAACCAATGGAATGGTAGAGCGGGTAAATGACACTCTAATGCAACCCTACGGAAAATGATATGAAAGATCCCCTTCATTGGCCCCAATATTAACCTGATGCACCTCTAGCCTATCAGATTAGTTACCATCAAATTACTTATATGTTGCCATTCCAACCGTTGTATGGCAGAAACCGCCATCTGCCTTCCAAGGTCCAGTCAATGCTTGATCAAGCTTCTCCTGAAACACCTGAAGTCTCTATGCGACGTATTGCAAATGAAATCATGAGACTTCAGGCCCTGGCTGCTGAATACCTGTCTGCCATAGCCAGTAGAGAAATTGCTCAATTTAATGAGAACCATGATCCCCTACACACCTACCAACCAGGTGACCTTATCCTATTCTTCATCACCGGCCTGGAGGTTGTGATCACAAACTGGGTACCATCTGGTCAGGGCCCTATTGAGTCATATATAGATGTGGCAATGAACACTCGATTGTAGAGGTTGTTAAGGGCACAGTCGTCAACTGTATGCATAGTCACTTTCTACATCCGTTTTCCCCCTGCACCAAGATCTAGAGGTAATTATTATCAGGATTTCCACTTGAATGGAAAATTTGGATACGTCAGATAATGGGAATCAATCCCAAACTGACCATGAGGTCCACAATTCTGTCTGGGATAATCCCTGATGAAAGTCAACAACTATAATGGTTAGCAATCAATCCCAATCTGACCCACAAGACCAATCGCCTGTCAGGCATCGTCCCCAATGAAAGTAAACTATAATCAAAATCGGCAATCAACCCTGATTGATCTGCCAGAATCCTGCTCCCTTGGAGTCACCCAACATTGGGGTACAAACCCAAGCTATGAGGTGAGCTCTATCAGATCGACCAAGTTTATTTGGGGCTTTTACCAAATCCCCAAGTTTTTTGTCTATTAGATCTAAGCTTGGATGGCTTAGATGTTCCCTGAACAAATTCCATGATGTCCCTTAAAAAGTGGGTATTAAATAAAAAACTTATTTGCTTTTTCCTCTTTTCAAAATTTCAAGTTAAAATTGATTTGTTTTTACTAAAAATTTCTTATAGAAATAGTATCTGGAAAAAGACTTCTTATCCATGTGAAGCACAAATAAGCAATCAACATTAAACTTTGAGTACCCTGGCCTAAAAATATTAAGGGATACGAAAAAATACACCTGTGATCCTGAAAAAGGGTGACAAACTGGACCTGATCAACTGGCGCCCAATTGCACTCTCTAAAACTTACACCAAACTATCAAAAAAATTAGCTACCATACTAGGCAATATATCATCCAAAATCCTGCGGCCAATCAGTCTAATGCACACGTGGGTGATCATTCTGGACCACTATACTCTCTGTCACCAACATCTGCCAGTCTATAGCGACTGGAGCCCTGGTATTCCTAGACCAGAAGAAGACATATGACTGCATTAGTTGTCCGTACCAGAAGGATGGCTATGCGCCTTCAAACTCCCGCTCTGAGTCATAGACTGAGCAATGCTCCCAACAAAGTCCATATCCATGGCTCTCTACGGCCTTTAATTTCTGACCAACATAATCATACCGTGCAGAGGACTCAAACAAGGAGACCCTCTCATTCTGATGTTGTATAACTTCAGCATTGATACACCTCTTTGCATCTCTTACTCAAGCCTCATGGGCATCACTTAACAAAACCAACCAACAATCAAAATACTAGCCTTTTGTGGATGACCGCATGATAGGTATAGCTACCAACAATAATGCCCACCAATTGAAACGCACCATGGAGCAGTATTCCATTGTGAGCAATGCATCGCTCAAAAAAAGAAAATTAAAATAATCTTTTTATGTAAGTACACTAATAACTGGACCACAACACCGTAACCCACACAATTCCTCATGGAGAAAAACATAATCATCCTACCTTTTGAATCACCCCCTCAGCCAACTCTGTTTGCCACCTTGGGATGAGGCTTGAAACAGGGGGTATGCCATTTAGACAATTGAGAGCACCTTACTACAGCGGATGTCCAATTTCATTGCGCTATCAAGGGAAGAACCCCAAAACTAATGGGTTGAGTAGTGGTAGCTAGCTCACTCATCCTTTCAATGCTTTGGTTCCCCGCCCACGCAATCTCAACCTTATCCTCATTCTTATCCTCAGCCCATGCACTAATCCAAGGATGGTTGTGGCCTGGTTCCTGGCTACCCGTACAATTAAAAAAACTCTTTGCCCTTGCTCCAGCAATGGCATGGGCCTAATAGACTTTGAAGACCTCGCCAACCGCATATTGGGCACCTGGATAGAGGAAGTCTTAGCCTAGACCTCCCACAACAACACTGGTCTAGAGCAATGAGAGCCAAATTTACAAAGGCTCTCAAACTATCCAACCCCCACAACCCATCTAGCCTGCTCAGATACCTTAAACAATCCTAAGGCAGCCACCCACATGGAACTCCCTCACTTCAAATGCCTCCTCTGCATCATCCAGCACATAGGGTTGACAATCACTACCACATGCACTAGTCAGGGAAGGGGAAAGCCCAGAGCTTTCTTCAAGCTAAGGAAACCGTACAACCACCCCCAGAAGAACATAAAACTATGGCCTCAGCCATCGCAAGAATCACCTACCTGGATGTTTTAGATATACTATACGACCTCTGAAACAAAGGGCAATATGGAGGCTCACACATCATCCACTCCTCCAGCCAAGGGTAAGAGCTAATACCTGGCGCTGCCTCATAAGAACCTACAGGAGAGTGGACCGCTCCAACTCCCTCCATGCACAACCTGCGCAGTGTGTGGAAGGGATGGCACCCTACACCACTACCTTGAAGCATGATCGCCATCTAAAGCCATATGGCGTGAAGTTGCACACCTTATTAAAACCCACAATGACCAGGAGCTGTTAATCTCCAGAAGCCACCTTTAACTCAAATTGAATCCCTGATAACACCCACACTCTGATCCCTTATATTCACAATCACACTATGGACAATCCACACTATAGCACTGGATGCCTATAAGGAAACTGTGCCAACAATTAATGGGACACTCAGCAGATTTCACCTACACCTACTAGAACACTTTCACGCCTGGCTATACGGATACATAAACCAAAGCAACAAAGACTCATTGAGTCAAGGTCCTTAGTCTGGTTTATATATGTGGACCCCTTTCTTCACACCTGATCCATAATATGAGAAATCCCTATTTTAGGTATTCAACACCATACACCTGGATGTACTGGCTGACAACAGGGTAGCTCGTCTACTCTGGGAGTGCCTAAATCTCGCTCTACTTTACCTTCCCCCTATCAATTCCATATAACACTTATTGATAGTGCCCGTCCCCTGGTCAGCCTACCATGATTAAATAAATATAAATTGAGCTTGTTAAGAATCCCTAATATGTGGCTTAAAAGCTTAAATAAGTGCAAATATTTTACATATGTATGATTGGCTGATATCAATGGCATCTTTAAGATAGTTTAATATTTATTTTGCTTCCAATAGGCTAAATAATCTGTCCTTTCAAAACAAAAACAACTTCTCAATTCTATTTATCTAAAGTCGGAGGCTTATCATTAAGTTAAAGATAATTTGTTAACTTTTTGTTGTTTCCAAAATAGATTTTAATTTCATGTACTCATTATGATCTAAGACAAAAAGTACACAACAATATAAAAGAGTTTATAAATCTAACAGACGCTGTTATTTAAGCCTGCCACACCTATTGATGGATTGACAGAACAGGTGTCAGCCTATATAACAAATTTATCAAAATTTTTTTTGGATCTAGAGTTGTGCAATAAAGGACAATTGCTCATTAGTTGGATGCTCTTCGTATATTCTCTTCCTCATGTGACATCCCTAACTCTCATAAAAATTTTTACTCTTTAATAAAAAAGTTTCTCATCTCATAATGTAATTTATTACATTTACCCCCTTAATAAGCTTTACATCAAACATGTTTATAAGTTTCTTAATAATGTCCAATAAGTTATTTTTCATCCATTATTTTTTAATTTAATTTTTTAATATAGACTTTAAGAAAGTTCAGACTTTTTTCAAGTGTGAGTTAGCACCAAATTAACAGAACAAAACATTTTAGGATCTTCTAAGTTAGCATCATCGGCCAGAAGCTTACTTGACCAGCCTAAAGTAGAAAATTTTGTCCCTTTCCTTCTTTTGATTGAAATCTGCTAAAATGACGTCAATTAGCTTATTGCTGAAATTCTGGGCAGCTGAACAAGTGATCATCTACCATAGCCAAAAATCATACCAGTAATGTTCAATACAGGATTCCAAGCACACACTACTAACACCACAGTACCTTAACGCCTGATTATGGAAATAGCAAAAACAAAAATCCCACAGGTTAAAATGGAAAGGAAGGAAATACCACAATAGAAAAGAACCCACTTAAATCTTCTTAGAAGGGGAGTTACTACATAATGAAAACATCCTATCCATTTTTCACCAAGCTCCCTAGAAGCTCAGTTGTTGTCTGCTTGCATCCTTAGGATGTACAAAGAAAAACATTCAATCCAAGATACTATAGCTTACAGCACAATTTAGTCCAGGCCATTGAACCTGACGTCTCCTCCACTAATAATAAAGAAGAAGACCATATTATATTACTAAAAGTTAAAATAAAAAGAGACTTGTCACAAATTAGTTTAACTTAAAGCTAATCAAGCTACACATCTCCCCAATTGACAAGAAGATTAAATTACTTGAGGACAGCAACCTGACTAAAACATCAAGTCTCACTGTCTAGTACCCTCCTCAACAAAGTTACCAAGCTTAAACACAACCTACATAAATCAATGCTGTCCAAAACTATAATAAGATTATTGAGGTAAATGATTGTTTGAAATGAAACAGAGAATAGTGCAAAGAAATCGAGCAGGAATTATATGCTGAAAACATACAACTATAACTGCAATTTTATCAGGGATGAACACAGCCAGCGATCAGAAACTGGAAAGCTAACTGCCCAGGTTTACATGAACACTATTTCACTGCTTAAGCTCACACTTAAAAATCTAAGATTCAAGTAAATGTTATACAAAAAAAAATAATGATGCTTTTAAAAAGAAGCTGTAATTAGTAATTCCACCTAAATTCACTCAAATATCAAGAAAAGCGCAAGAGATATTTGTCAATCAAAGTAAACTTAGTCAGCCACTACTTGATCCATAATGACTGCATTTTTTAAAGACACAAGTTTTTCTTCCACGGCCATATCTTACCTTGTATAGTTGGTTTCCTATGAAAAATCCTCTTGCTACTAAAGTGAAGACTAATTAGAGGATAATTAATAAAAAATATGTTTAGGGTATATGAGATGTTCATTTCTATAGATCAGCTTACGCCATCAGGAACCCAGCTATGCATTCACTGCTTGCTTCTAAGTAGAAACCCAAGTGCTAATATGCAATGATAACCATTAGATATGATGTGTTTTCTACTGTTATTGCTAGAAATGAGGCATAATAATACTTTACTATGGTAAAGATGTGAAAGGGTTCTTTAAATCAGCTAATGACATATGAGAAGCTTTATCAGAGGAATACGATCTGCTTAAGTATTACATTCTACAAAAACCCTCAATGCCAAAAAACTTACTAACCTCAAAGTACATTGACAAAATATTATATAACATACTTCAGTCACTAACTGGAAACTCCTGTTTGTCAACAAAGGAAAAACAGTCAAATTAGGGACATATACCCAACGTCAACCAGCTCACAGTACCTTATTATAAACCAACTTTTTTTATAAAAACTGAGTCGTGTGTATAGTAAATACATCTTCTTTTAATGATTTCTGTTAAGAAAATCTCAACTGAAAGTGTTAAGTTCTCACCCTTGGTAAAAATTCTTGCAAAATCCTAAAATATATTTGAAATGAGATGGATAAATATATGATACCAGTTATGGACTAAGCTTAAATTTTTTCTTAAGGCCAGAAATTAGTACATAATTTGAAGAGTTAAGGCGATGATGATGACAAGAAAAATACCCTTTTAACACTTTTGAGTTGTATGAATCCAGGTTTGGGTGCTCGCAGATGCTTACACTGCTGGATCCCAAAAAGATTTTAATAAAATTTAATAAAGTTTACACTAATAAAAACTTGGGTTTTATCATTTTTATTAAGAGTGCGGGGTTTAAACAAAAAGCAATCCCTTTCCAATATTCAATGATTAGTATTTATACTAATTTTGAGGGTCAGAGGAATTTGAGGATAGTTTCAGAATAGCTGCGACATATTCCAAATTAGGAAATATGAGAAACACTCTTATCAGATCTTGGGAGAGGTGAGTTACTGTTTGGGAAAATTGAAAATTGGGGTTTTGGGGCAGGATGTACCCATGCGACTTGAATTTGATGTACTGCAACCTATCACCACTAGAGAAATTTTTTCCACCTTGGGGGACCTCCGCCACGCCTATAAAAGGGGGTGGCCCCCCATAGGTGTTGTGAAGGACTTGGCGATGATTGGGGGAGTACTTTCCACTGGTTGCCCTGAAGTTTATCGTGCAATTGGTGAAATCCAATTGTTTGTTTTTACAAATAGTGCCTCTGTGGGTTTTGAACTGGTGTTACCCTGGTTAATGGGGTTCCACCAAGAATAGGCCAGGGTCTTTTGGCCAATATCATTGACATTTTCATTAAAATAACTTTTAATGGCATGAGAGAATTGCAAATGGCTGATATATCCACTTTTCAGCTGAATTTGACCTATACTTTCTTAGTTATCAGCTTTAAGTGCAAATATCTGACATCACCCCCTCAAGAATGTTGGGGGAGAATATGAACGTAGGAAACGGCCATGTACGCGATTAATTGTGATACCAATAGCTATATTTTTGATAGAGTATTCATTTCATCTCTTGTAGATGATGGTGAAGGGCCCCTCCCAAATTGATCCAAGCTTGCCATTTCTAGGAGTGATGCTGTTATGGTAATACAACACCATATTGGATACTTGGAAGATAGTTAGGGGTTCAAACTCATTAGCAGCCTGAAATTCTTTTGTCACTGTTTTTGCTAAATTGGTCATAGCTTCATATTGGAGTTGAATTATGCTCTGAGCCAATCTTCTCATAACTTTCTCCAGTTCCTTCACTCTAGAAGATAATACATCCTTAGCTAAGAGGGCAGGTATGCCTGGTTCCTGCCCATACAAGACATGGAATGGAGACATTTTTAAAATCCAGTGATAGCTAATCTGGTATAACATAAGAGCACTATGTAGATATTGATCCCAGTGAAGAGGATCAGAGGAAGCCAGTTTTTGAAGAATAGAAACCAAGGTTCCATTTTCTCTTTCCAAAGTCCCATTTGTGAAGGGGTTGTATGGAGCTGAGAAATGTTGTTGTGCTTCCTTATATGTGTCCAGGATTTTGACTACTCTGGAGGTAGAGTTCTTACCATTATCGCAGAGTAGTACTTGAGGGCAACTGTGACAGGTGAAGATTGTTGATGTAAGAAGATGGCGTTGGCCTTAGCTGTTTGAGAAGGAAGTGCAAAGCTTCAACTCACTTTGTGAAGTGGTCAATAGCTACTAGGATAAATATGTTTCCACTAGTAGAAAGAGGAAGGGGACATACTACATCTAAGCTGATGGTGTGGAACAGTTGTTGAAGGATAGTTGGTTAATGCGGTATCTAGACTTGAAGCCAGATTGCTTCTTACAAGTAAGGCAGGCTTCCAAAACATTAACGATAGATTCCATCATTCCATTCCAGTAAAACCAATCATTATTTTACTTAAAGGTTTTCTTTGCCCTTCATGACCTAGGGTGAATTGCTTCGAAAATAGCAGGTACGCGTTCCAAGGATCGAAGGTAAGGTAACCACTTTTGTCCCCAACTGCTTATACAACTTTCCATCTTCAACTTTATTGTTACAGGAGTGCCAGGCTAACATCTTCTGAACAGGCTCATCCTCCCATTCATTAGGGGTCTTTAAAAGTCATGTAACCTCTCCGCCTCACTATTATCCAAGTGAAGGACTGGTAGCCAAGTCAACACATCAACATTCAAGTGACGGGTTCCAGCACAGTATTCAATCTACATGTAGTAAGGTTGGATTTTAAAGCCCAGAGAGCCAACTGACTATCAGGATCCTTCATGTTCTGTAACCACTTTAGATATGCATGGTCAGTAACTACAGTGAAGATGGTTCCATAGAGAAAAGGGCTATAGTGCTTTATAGCCAATAGGACAGCAAGGCACTCCTTCTTTGTTACACTGTAGTTGCGTTCCTCCTTTGACAACATTCTTACTAAAACAGGATACATGTTGATCTACACTGTGTTCATCTCTGCTTTTCTTTATTGTAACAATCACTTTAGTTACTACAATTTGATTCGAACAGCAAATTTGGATAATTACACACAGGAAAGATGGGCGACTTTAATAACAAAAATAATACAACATGGGCGAGCGTCGCAGCAAGCGGTGCGCTTAATGGTGCAACTAAGGGCAAGAAACGCCCTGGAGGGGGACCAGGAACCCAATCTGCAAAGAAATTGCAAACTCAGACGCCATCTGGGTTTAAGTATCTACTGTAAAGCATGCGCAATACATGTACATTCAATTCAACCAACCTTTGTCAAAGGTGGAACACGGGATCAGACTCTTCCTTGGGGATGAGTCACCGACCCTGTGGGAGAAAACATGTGAGGCACAGCCCTCACTTTTCCCTCACGTGGTGTATGTAGCCACCAACAATATGGGCCGCGGCTGGATCAATATTGGTTTTGAAACAGCTGATGAAGCCGATGCCACAGCAAAAATCTGCATCGAAATTGCCCTCCCTGAGGGCAAAAAAATTGTGCGCACTGCGCGCACCAGATGGAACAAAGCAAAAACTTTGTTCATTTCATTTGACTCGCTCCCTACCAACCTTCCTCGTAAGGTAATTGAGGAGGAGCTCCGCAAAGGCCTCATAGCCTATGGAGAAATTATGCAACTCAAATTACAAAGTTTTCGCCTGATTCCCACCCTGTGCACAGGCAAAGCTATCACCGTGATCAACCCATTTCCCAAAGTGGAAGATGACTTATCAAGAATCCCCCAAACAGCAGAGTTTCACTTTGCAGATGGGGGACATTCATCTGCATTCTGAGTTACACCAGAACGTGCACCGCCTATATGCAACCACTGAGGTTCATTAGGACACAAGGATTAAGCATGCCCCATGAAGGAGGGCTTAATGGAAAATGATTTTTGTGAAGAAGCTATGGACGAAGATAATGAAAACTTCGCTAAAATGACTGATGGCCACCACCCATTCCGCTGGGGTGAAGATGGACTATACTCCATCATGGACCCAGTTACAAGTAAACAGCGTAAAGCAGCACAAAAAGCCCGCAAGAGAGCAGCGGCTGAAGCGGTGGCACACGCGGAATCTGCCATTAACCACGGACAAATTCAGGAGGATATTTTGGATATTCACCAAATTAACCAATCAGAACAATATGCCCAGGTCGAAAATTTTCACAGTAACCAGACTGAGCCACAAAGCGTCATCAGTCATGCACATACTGAGGAACAATGCAACCACAATTGGGGCGAAAATGCGGTGCACAATGTAACAAAGTTGAACCTCAAAAATATAAAATCAAATCAACAACCTGCATCAAATCACATGAGACCTGTGCAAGAAAAGTTGACGCAGATGCAAAAAACCGCAATTCCCTTGAATCATTGGGTCAGATCAAGGTAACCAAAATGGCAGTGAAAGAGTTGGAGTACAGACGCGGAGCATGGTCAAAATGAGTCGCGGTGGGATAGGACCAGAGGGTCCTCCCAACCACTCCTGAGGCGCCGCGGGCACAACAGTGTCAATAGGGATGTTATATATCGCGGGAGCCAGGGCTCATACATCCCAAGCAAAAAGCTTGCATTCCTGCGAAAACCTCTTGTAGACATCTTGGCCATCCAAGAAACCCACTGCCTACAAGGGGAAGAAGAATCCTGGTCAACCAGGGTCGTAACATCACATTCAGTATGGATGTCTCACTGTGGGGTGATAGTCCAAAACAACAAAAAATTTAAAATTGCAAATTCATCATCACACTTGCAAGGTCGAGTCCTGGTAGCAACAATCACATGCTAAGATGAAATAATTTCGTTAGCATGTATCTACATACTGTGCACTGCAACTGAGAGAAAAAAATTTTGAAAAAATTTCTACTCTCACCCTCCCACCAGATATCATCATGTTAGGCGATTTCAAATGCTGGGATAACCCCAATACAGATCGATGGCCTAATCCCAGGGGATACCCACCTGGACACATTGAATATTGCACAATGAAGGCATCTCTTGGCTTACAGGATGCTCTTCCCCCCAATTCACCAATCCTTCCCCATATGACAAGACCCAACATATGTGAGGGACTGCTCATATCAATGAGTCATATTGACCACATCCTCATCCCACAATCCCACCACTCAAGAATCTCCAAATTTACAACAAAAAAGATCAATTTTTCTGATCACTGATTAGTTACGGTGCAGTTAGTGCCAACCCAATCCCACACACAGGTGTCGCCTTGGAGAAAGCTTCACCCAGAAAATATAAAATTCCCAAGATATCTGACTGGGTTGAAAACAAGGCTACAAACCCAGAATTCACAGCCCCATTCACTTCAGATCCCATAGGAACAAGGGAAAATTTCAAAAAAGATTTAATCAACAAAACCCGACTTCTTGCATCACGCAAGTACACTGCGGACACACCCACAATCAAGCGTACCTTGGCAGAACTAGACCACCTGGAAATAAATACTCCGAGATCTGGCTATGGCCCTAATTGGGGACGCAAATGGGCAGAAAATTCAGCCTGACTTAACAATCTCATCTTTGAACACCAACACAGACTCAAAGTATTGAACAAAGGTAAGTTCATAAAGGAAGGTGAAACCTGTTTGACATACTTTTTCCGCCAATTCCACTATGCAGAAACCAGCTCATGTGCACACAGGTCCTCAAGACCAACAGCACCGTGGCATTTGACCCTGAGGAGGTCAAGGCAGAAGTACACTGCTATTACACCAAATTATACCACGATATGCCAACAGATCCACAAAAAATTAAAGAATTTTTTCAAACTGCCAAGATACAAAGTACACCACCAAATTACAATATACTATCCCTTATCACACGGGAGGAGCTTTGGGAAACAATTCGTGGTGCACCACGTAGGAAATGCCCAGGGCCTGATGGGATAACCTAAAAATTTTACAAAAAATATTTTCAACAAATCGCCCCCCTCCTATTGGCGTCAATGAACCAGAGTTTGTTGGAAACACGCCTATTACCAGGAGGCCATGAATCCTACGTTGTAACCTTGTATAAAAAGGGTGACAAGTTGGACCTGGTTAACTGGCGCCCAATTGCACTCTCCAACACTGACACAAAAATTCTAACAAAAATTCTAGCAGCTAGATTAGGCGCAATTGCATCTGACGTCCTATCACCCAACCAGTTTGGGTTTATACCAGGGCGTTCAATCTGGAACAACATACACCCTGTTGCAAACATTTGCCAATCCAAAGCAACTGGTGCCCTGGTCTTCTTGGATCAGGAAAAGGCGTATGACCGTGTTAGCTGGCCATACCTAAAAGAATGTCTACACGCCTTCAAACTCCCACCAAGATTCATAAAATGGGCGATGCTCCTAACAGAATCTGCAACCATGGCTGTATGCGGCCATGGATTCCTAACAAACAATATCAAACCACACAGAGGGCTCAAACAAGGGGATCCCCGCAGCCCACTGCTATACAATTTCAGTTTTGACCCGCTCCTCCGAGTAACTGACTCACATCTCATGGGGATAACTGCACAAGGACAACCAACAGTCAAATTACTAGCCTTTGTGGATGACTGCGTAGCAGGTATAGCAAACAATGAAGATGCCCGGCAGCTGGAACGCACTCTAGAGGAATACTCCAAAGTGAGCAATGCATCGCTCAACAAAAGGAAGACAGAAATCATCCTCTTAGGCAAATACACAAACAATTGGGCTACAACATCAGAACCTCATACCAACACACGAAGAAAAAACCCAATTATATTACCCTTTGCATCACCTCCCACCACCACTCCTGTCCGTCACCTTGGAATCTGGCTAGAATCAGGGGGATATGATAATGAGACAATGGAAAGTAACCTATTACAACGGGTATCCAAACGAGTAGCCTCCCTCAAGGGGAGAACCCCAGGACTAACAGGACGAGTTACAGTTGCTAACTCGCTCATCCTCCCAATACTGTGGTACCAGGCTCATGCGATAGCCTTCTCACCTACCATTATAACCTCAATTCGTGCGCTTATCCAGGGATGGCTGTGGCCTGGCTCTCACCCTCCTATACGGATGAAAACACTATTTGGCCCACGCTTAAGCAGATGCATGGGACTAATAGATTTTAGGAGCCATGCCAATCACATCCTAGGCACCTGGATAAAGGAAATCCTTGCTCCAGACCTCCCGCAACGTTATTGGTCCAGAGCAGCAAGGACTAACTTTGCACAGGCGCTCAAATTAACCAACACATAGTCCACCCAGACTACTTTCATACCTTGCCAAGCACCCTACTGCAACGGGTCCGCATGGAACCTCCCCTCATTTCAAACATATCCTCCGAACTATCCGCCATATGGGATAAACCATAGAGAACATGGGTACTATACAGGGAAGGGGACGACCCAGCCCCCAATTCAAATTAAGAAACCCAGAAAACCACCCCCAGAGGGATATGCTCGCAATAACCCCAAGCATAGCTAGGATAGAATACCTAGATATGCTGGACATTCCCTATGATTTAACCACACAGAAAGAAATGTGGAAAATGACACACCACCCACTCCTACAACCAAGGATAAGAGCAAACGCCTGGCGCTGTTTGAGAAGGACCTATAGGATGGCGGACCGCTCCAACTCCATACACAAAACATGTGCAGTATGTGGAGGGGAGGGATCCCTACATCACCGCCTAGAAACATGCCCCCCAACCAAAGCTATATGGCAGGAAGTCGCACGCCTGCTCAAGATTCAAAACGAACAGGAAATCTCGATATCAAAGAGCATCTTCGCGCTCCAAATTGAGTCACGAATCCCATCTACCCTCCGCTCCCTAATAATACCCATTGCAATGTGGACAATACACACAATTGCAAAAGATGCGTTCAAGGTCATGGTCTCAACCATTTTTGGGATTATTAACAGATTCCATGTCCACTTACTAGAGCACTTCCAAGCCTGGCTTTATGGATATATGAGACCAAGACAAAAAGCGCTCATAGAATCATAGTTATCACTTTGGTTCCTCCGCACAGACCCTTTCCTTCACACCTGCTCCATAGCAGGGGAAACCCCCTTGGAGTAGTGCTCCAACCCCCATACCTGGAAGTCCCGCTGGCAACAGGGGTAACTTGAGTACCCTGGGGTGCCCAATTTTATATTATTTAGTTATTCTCTTAGTTTCACATATATTTGGTAATGTCTGTCCCCTGGTCGGCTTACCTCAGTTAAATAGAAGTACATTGTGTTCTTCTAATTGGCTAAGATGGCCCCAACGGCATAGTCCAAGGCGTCAGTGAACAAGACGAAAGGTTTATTATAATCTGGGTACCATAGAATAGGACGTTGTTGTAGTAGTTGTTTCAACATCTCAAAAGCAGCTTTTTGTTCAGCACCCCAATAGAAAGGGGCATTCTTGGTAGATAGCCTGACAAGGGGCTCACTGAGTTGGGCAAACTTGGGGATGAACTGATGGTAATACCTCATAATCCTAGAAATACCTGAATATCCTGTAGATTCTTAGGGGTAGCATTTTTTATATGGCTTTGACCTTGTCCTGCATGGGTTGAATTCCTTTTTGGGAAATGAATTGGCCAAGGAAATCCAATTGTCTTTGAAAGAAGGTACACCTGGAGGGCTTCAACTTATTATTAAACTTATGTAACCGTTGAAAAACCTCCTTCAAGTGATCAAAATGTTCGTTGAAGGTTTATGAGAACACCGTGATTTCATCAAATTAGACGATAACACAAGTTAGCTTGAGGTACTACAAGGTGTGATCCAACGCATGCTGATTAAAGGCAGGTGCGTTGCACAACCCTTGGGGTAGTTGTGTGGGTTGGAAGAGACCTTCACTGCATATAAGAGCGTATTTTTCCTGATCTTTAGGAGAAAGGTCCATTTGCCAATAGCCACTGGCCAAGTCAATGGAGGAGAAAAATTAGAGCCAGAGAGTTGGGCCAGGGCGTTATTTATTGAGGGATATGATAGCTATCCTTCTTAGTGAGGCTATTCAACCTTTGGTAATCCATGACTATCTAATGACCTCCATTTTTCTTTTTAATTGGTAATAGGGGTGAAGACCAAGGCCTCTGTGAAGGAACAAGTAACCCCGCGTCTAATAACTGGTGGAGCTCCATCCTCATTTGTTGTTCCTTAACCTTTGACTTACAATAGGGTTTGGACCTAATAGGCTGGGCATCACCCACATCAATAGAGTGGCACCAGCTCTTCAAGTGGACATAGTCAGTATCCAATAATATGAATATGTCACTATATTCGTCTAACAAACCATGAACTTTTTCCAACTCCTCTGGGGTCAGCTTATCCGAAATATGAACATTGGGCAAGGTACACACCATGTTGTCCTTGGGTAAGCCCAAGTCTGCCATAAAACCAAAAGAGTAGATCTGTTCAATTCCTCTATAATGAGTAGGAAGCCTCAGCCAATCTACTGGTGTTTTTGTATGGTCATATTTTTGCTGGTGAGGTTTCCCAGTAGAATGGTAATAGGCCTCTGGTAGGCTGGGTCTAGTATCCCAGGCAGGACATGAGGCTTCAAGGGGCTAACACCTTTTCATACTTACGAGGTGCAACAAGCAATGGCATGGGATTTGAAGCTTGATCTTAGTGTCAACCACTCTTTGTTCACCAGGCTTAATCAAGATCTCATCTGCAGCATAGAAAGGGATACCATCCCCAGCATCCACTGAATTAGGTAACTTCTTTGTGTTGCGCCCAGAAGTGGAATATGGCAAGGGTATAGCTGAAAAGGGGTATTCAATCAGGCAAAAGTATTCATGCTTGTTGGTCTCTTTATTGGATAAGACTAAAGGGACTTCGTAGTTTAGTAACGAGAGTTGCTTGCTTAAGTTTAATTATTCCTTTATAATCAATCACAAATTAAGTGCTAATAAGCATATCATATGAGTTATTATCCAAAGCCACAGCAGGGGCTTATAGGATAAGATTCCTAATTTGAATGGGAAGGGAAGAGTATGCCCCAACAGCACAGATACTGTTGGGGCTAGCGGTTCCAAACTCTTGCGGGACTCTAAGTCAGGCTCTAGCTTTATTTTCGTAATAAGCTTAGAGGAGATCACGTTGACTGGGGATCCAGTGTCCAGGATGGCTAGTAATCAGACCTTTTTAATGACCACTTTAACCTTTGTGAGCGTTCCTCCAAATTTAGGTGACAAAGCTAAGACCTCCTTGAGCCGGAAGGTGGAGGTTAGCTTTCTAGCAGTCTCCGGGTATTTATCCAAGATGGATTTTATGGGATGAACCCGCTGAAGAAGGCGAATCAAGACAGCTAAGAATTGGTCACCATCTCTGGCAGTGTCAATCACTTTTGGACACCCTAGAATTTGACTGAGTTACGTCTCCTCAGGTATGGTGGTCTCATCTATTCCTCCAGCTTTCAAATAATCAGAAATCTCTACTTCCGCAGGGGCTCCCAATATATAGTAACCCACATCATCATAACCCCCTTCAGATTCCTCCCCAAGAGTATTCACAACAACGGGCAAGGCAGCGATGGAGGTAGGGGGGATGGCTACAAAAGATTGGGTAGCCTTAGGAGATTAATTTCCAGCTTGGCTGGAAGAGAAGGAACAGAGGCATTAGTGAGCTTGTGCGGGTATACGGTTGTTACAACCTTATAAGGCTTTGATTCATTATAAGGAGTGATAACATTTTTAAGTCGAACTGAGGGAGCAGGTTTATCAGGCAGGGTAGGCACAGGTGGCCTCAATCCCATTTGTTCAGCAGGCGGATGCTCCTCAATGAAAAGAGCCAAAGTTGTCACCTCAGCTTCATGTGGTGTGGCACATACATGAAGATCAGCCACATCTAACAAAGCCTCCTTGATGTCTCAGATATTCATAAAGTAGTGCTTTACCAAGATTATATGTCTAGCTAGAGAGGGTTGAGAAGATAACCCAGATAAAAAGGCAGCGATAGCTTCGTCAAGGGTGAGCAGGTTGGAGGCGGACAACCTTTGCGCAGAGAGTAAAAAATGTTCAGCAAAGGTAATAAGCGATTTACACTCATATATAGTAAGGCGCATAAAGGCCTGTTTTTCCCTGTGTAAACTTTGCTTTGATCTGAATTCGTTTAGAAGACCTCCTTCACCTCTGACCAGATGTACCCAGGGTTCAGGTTAGGTACTATCATCTCTTGTGCTAAGAGGCTTAAAATAAGGAAGGATGTGTCGAACTTCTTGCTTGTCAGTTTACCATCCATGGCAGCTTCATAGATGTACAAAAAGGTACCAATGTTTTCTTCAAGAGTTATATTTCTCCTTAAGGGGAGTTTGAAAGGGCGCTGCTCAAGCTCCTCAAGGCGGGTCAAAGCGCTTGTTAGTTGCTTTTCAAGAGCAACTAGTAATGGTATACAGGAATCCCCTGTAGTGAGCACCATTTTTAGGAATCAAGATTATGGGTGCTCGCTGGTGCTTAAACTGCTGGATCACACAAAGGTTTTTAAAAAAATTTAAAAATTTACACTAAAAAACTTAGATTTTATTGTTTTTATTAAAATCGTGGGGTTTTAAATGAAAAGCGATCCCTTACTAATATTTGATGATTAGTATTTATACTGATTTTGAGGGTCAGAGGGAACTCGAGGATCATTTCAGAATAGCTGCAATGCATTCCAAAATAGGAAATATGAGAAACTCTCCTACAAGTTCTTGGGAGAGGTGAGTTACTGTTAGGTAAAACTGAAAACTGGGGTTTTGGGGCAGGATATACCCATGTGGCAAGGTTTTTATGTACTGCAACCAGTCACCAATATAGAAATTGCTTTCACCTTAGGGGAACCTCCACCATGCCTATAAAAGGGGGTGGCCCCACATAGGTGTTGTGAAGGACTTAGCGATTGTTTGGGAAGTACCTTTCTCTTGTTGCCCTGAAGTCAATCATATGATTGGAAAATCCAATTGTTTGATTTTTCAGATAGTGCCTGTGCGTGTTTCAAACTGGTATTACCCCAGTTAACAGGGTTCCACCAAGAATCACCAGGGTCTTTTGGCTGATATTGTCGACATTTTAATTTTACTCTTAATGGCACCAAAGGATCAAAAAGGCTGACATCTCACCCTTTTGGCTGATTTTGACCTAAAAAAATTCTTAGTCTATTGCTGCAAGGGAAAATGTCCAACATGAGTTGCTAAAATATAGTATTCACCAATTATAACCATTTAAATAATGTACTGTTTATGAAGATCAGATTATTAATACTATAACAAAAACCTAGTTGCCCTATTTGATTTTGGCAGTGGATGTGCTATTACCAAAACGAGTAATCTTCTAATTTTTAGATTGTCCTCATGAGGAACCAGAATTGCTACAAAAACATGCAAATTAATAAAATTATCAGGGCATCTAAGATCTCTATTTTTAAACAGCTAGCTTCACAATATAATAAGAGATTAAGCTCAATTAAAGAAATTAAAATCAGAGATATGGAGGTCAACAATATAAATTGATGCTAAAAAGGAAACCCAGAATTGTCTAATGTGGCGTGAATGATAAACTATATACATTTGTTTTAAATTTATTATTTTTATAACCAGAACTTCTCCTTTATAGTACCTTTATTATACCTACCAATAAACAGATAAAATAATCTTGCAGAATATTCTTGTTAATTTTGGTAATCTAATTAAGTTCAAAAAGGTTTGGCCTATTACTAAGGTTATAATAAAAGTTAAGAGGAGCACTGTTGAGCTTAAGTAAAGTCACCGCCAAAGTTTGTTTAGGCTCTAAAACAAAGAATTTTTTAAAAGCCATGAGTAAAAACCTGTTACTATGTAGAAATGAACCTCTGAATGACCTGGAGATGCACCCTGTAAAATATAAGTTATTGTCATATGCCATCGCCTTTAATTCAGCATAATATTAGGGAGAGGGCCACTCCAAAATAAGAACAAACCAGGCGAGCTTGATTATTATGTATATAACTTGATGACCTAAAAGAAAAAATAGATGAGATCAAAGATACCATGGAAGAACGCTAAATCTTCAAAGTATTCTACATACATTCACTGAAGACTATGAAAGAGATGTGAAAAAACTCATTTTTTTATTTAACCAAGGTAAGCTGACCATGAAACGGACAATACTGATATATGTAATGTGATAGGGGGAGGTATAGTATAGCGAGATTTAGGCACCCCAGAGTAGATGAGCTACCCCTGTTGCCAGCCAGTACCGCCAGGTATAGGGGATTGAATGCCTTACTCTGAAGGGGTTTCCCCTGTTATGAAGCAGATGTGGAGGAAGGGGTCCATATTCAGAAACCAGACTGGTTCCATGATCCAACAAGTTGTTTCTTTAGCCTCACGTATCCATATAGCCAGGCTTGAAACTGTTCCATTAGGTGTAGGTGAAGTCTGCTGATTTTCCCATGGATGGTGAGCACAGTTCCCTTGAAGGCATCCAGTGCTATGGTATAAATTCCCACATTGCAATGGCGACTATCAGGGAGTGGAGTGTAGATGGTATCAGGGTTTCAAGTTGGAATGTCTGGAGGCTTCTGGAGATTGTCAACTCCTGGTCATTTTGGGTTATTAACAGATGCGCAACTTCACGCCATATGGCTCTAGATGGGGCATGCTTTGAGGCGGTGGTGCAGGGTATTATCCCCTCCACACTCTGCGCACGCTGCATGAAGAGATTTGGAGCAATCTGCTGTTCTTTAGGTTCTTCTGAGGCAACTCCAGGTGTTAGCTCTTACCCTTGGCTGGAGGAGAAGATGTTGTGTTATCCTCCATATTGCCTTCTGTGTTGTGAGATTTTAGGGGATGTCTAAAGCATCCAGGTAGACAATTCTTACTATGAATGGGGCCACATTATGTGTGTCCTCTATGAGGGTGGTCTTCTGGTTTCCTTAGCCTAAAGTGAGCTCAGGCCTTATCCTTCCCTGACTAATGCCTGTGAGAGTGACGGTCCACCCCATGTGCCAAATGGTGCAAAGGAGGCGTTTGAAATGAGGGGTTCCATGTGGGCCCGCTGCATTGGGGCGATTTGCAAGGTATGTGAGCAGGCTGGACGGGTTGTGTGGGTTGGATAGTTTGAGCGCCTGTGCAAAGATGGCTCTTGCCGCTCTAGATTAGTGTTGTTGTGGGAGGTCTAGGCTAGGACTTATTTTATTAGGTGCCCAATATGCGGTTGGCATGGACCTCAAAGTCTATTAGGACCATGCCTCCGCTGAAGTGTGGGCCAAAGAGTGTTTACACCCGTACAGGTGGCCGAGACCCAGGCCACAGCCATCCCTGGATAAGTGCGCGGAGGAGGATATGGATGAAGGCGAGAAGGAGATTACGTGGGCGGGAAACCACAGCATTGGGAGGTAGAGTGAGTTTACAACTGTTACCCACCCCGTTAGTCCTGGGGATCTTCCCTTGAGGGAGTCGAAGCGGTTGGACATCTGCTGTAGTAGCTTGTTCTCATTTTTCTCATTGGCATACCCCCTATATCCAGCCATATCCCAAGGTGGCGGACATGGTTGGATGAGGGAGGTGATGCAAAGGGTAGGATGAGTTGGTTGTTCGTTTGTGGGGAACTGTGAGGTTTGGGTGTTGTGGCCCAGTTGTTAGTGTACTTTCCTAGGAGGATTATTTACGTTTTCCTCTTGTTGAGCGACGCGTTGCTCACTGTGGAATATTCCTCCAGGGTGCTTTTCAGATGTAGGGCATCATTGTTGCTAGTTATACCTTTCATGCAGTCATCCCAAAGGCTAGTATCTTGATTGTTGGTTGGCCTTGTGCAGTTATACCCATGAGGTGTGAGTCAGTGACGCAAAGGAGTGAATCAATACTGAAGTTATACAGCAGAGGGCTGTTGGGGTCCCCTTGTTTGAGCCCTCAGTGGTGTGATCTTGTTAGTTAGGAAGCCAGAGATGAATACAGCCATGGATGCGGATTCCGTAAGGTGCATTACCCAGTATATCTGGTCATGAGTTTGAAGGCGCTTAGCAATCCTTCAGATACGACCAACTAACGCGGCCATATGCCTTCACCTGGACTAGTAATACCAGGGCTTCAGTGGCAATGGACTGGCATATGTTGGTGATGGAGGGTATATTAATCCTGATTGAACGCCATGGTATGAACCCAAACTGATTGTACGACAGGGCTTTGGAGGCTATTGTGCCTAATCTAGTTTCTAAAATTTTTGTAAGTAGTTTTGTATCTGAGTTAGATTGCAATTAGGCAACGTTACCCAGGTCCAGTTTGTCGCCCTTCTTAAACAGGTTTATGACATAGGAGTCCTGGCCACCAGGTAGGAGCCGTGTATCCAGCAGGCACTGGTTCATTTATGCCAAGAGGAGGGGGGCGATTTTCTTGAAGTATTTTTTGTAGAATTCATAGGGTATCCCATCAGGCCCTGGGCATTTCCTACGTGGTGCACTGCAGACTGTGTCCCAGAGCTCCTCCTGTGTGATTATGTTTAGGAGGTCATAGTCCAGAAGTGCACTTTGTATTTTAGCGGAGTGTATAAAATCTTTAATTTGTTGTGGGTCAGTTGGGGTGTTTAAGTATAGTTTAGTGTAGTAGTGGTGTACTTCCAGCTTGACCTTTGCTGGGTCAGTCGCCAAAGTGACATCTTCTTTGTGGACCTGTGTGCAAATGGGCTGGTTGCCGCAGGAGTGAAATTGCTGGAAGAAGTACTCTGAACTGGTTTTTCCTTATAAGATGAACTTACCTTTTCTCGACTTTTTGATTCTATGCTGGTGTTCAAAGATGAGGACGTTTAAGCGGGCGGATATTTCCGCCCATTTATGCCCCCAGAAGGGGCTGTAGCCAGAATTCGGGTTGTTGAGCCCAAGGTGGTCCAGTTCTGCCAAGGTGCGCCTAATTGTGGCTTTGTCAGAGGTGTACTTATGTGAGGCGAGATGGAAAGTTTTATTTATTAGTTTGACTTTGAAATTAGCTCAGTTGTTATGTGGTCTGATATGTTTGGAGTTACAAATTTTGGATTTTTTAGCCCCATATTTGACCCAGTTGGATATTTCAGGCATTTTAAATTTTCCCAGTGTAGCTTTCTCCAGGTTGACGCCTGTGTGGGAGTCAGGTTGGAAAAAGTTGCACTGAAGTAAGTCTGTGGTTGGATAATTTAATCTTTATTGTTGAGAAGATAGAGATGTTTGAGCAGTGGGTTTTCAGGGTGAGGATGATTTCGATGCAGATCATTGAGATGAGCGTTCCCTCGCATATGTTGGGGAAGGTCATGTGAGGAAGGAGTGGTGACCCAGGGGAGGGTATTCTGTAGGCTAAGGGATGCCTTCATTTCATGGAATTTGATGTGCCCTGGGGGTATCCCTGTGTTTAGGCCATCATTTCTCGTTGCGTTTATCCAAGAAGTGGAGGTCGCTCAACAGGATGGTATCTGGTGGGAAGGTGAGTGTTGGGACAGTTTCAAGGAATTATTTCCTATCAGCTGCGGTGCATGGTGAAAAGATGCATGCTATAGAGATTGTGTCCTCTTGGATTGAGATCATTGCTACCATGATGTGGCTATGAAGATATGAAGAGGATTTAATGAATTTTAAGTTTTTGTTATTTTAGATGACCATCTCACAGTGGGATGTCCATGTCAATAGGGATGGTAAGATCCTGGCAGCAAGGATCCCTCTTCCCCTGTAGACAGTGGGTTTCTTGGATGGCAAAAATATCTACAGGGGGTTTCATAGGAAGTCTAGCTTTTTGGCTTGGGACGCTTGAGTCCTGGATCCCACGATATTTAGCATCCCTATTGACACTGAGGTGCCTGCAGCGGCTTAGGAGCGGTTGGGAGGGCCGTCAAGCTCAAACCCAGCGTACCATTTCACGAACTTTCTCCATGTCATTGGGCCTGTCCAATCTGTGTCATCATCTGATTCCTTACCATGTCCCAATTTGTTTGAGTCATGCAGTTTTTAGGGTTTGAGTCGGTCTTTTCCGCTCATGCTTCATGGTGGTTCTGTGCAGTGTGCTGATTGTTTTCTAGGGTTACAATGTTTGAATTTATAGAATTGGGTCCCACATTTTCGCTCATAGTAGAGCAAAACTTTTCCTTCTAGGTTTGCTTGATTGATACCACGTGGTGATTCCGTCAAATTGTTAAGAAACTTTTAGCTTGGGCATTCTGATCTGATTGGGTGGTTTGGTTAATTTCATCCATGTCCTCCTCATCTTGGGCATTCTGCTCTGATTGGTTAGCTTGGTTGATCTCCTGTATTTCCTACTGAATTTGGCTAGGTCAATGGAGGAGACTGTGAGTGATGCAGCCTAGGCCGCTGCCTATTTGTGGGCCTTCTGTACCATTTTGTGTAGTCTGGGTGATACTGAGTATATGAGGATGTATTGCTCATACTCTTCCCAGGGAAGTGGTGGTTGGTGTTGATTATTTTGGCAAAGACTTCATCATATCTGTCCATGGGTTCATCACAGAAGTCTGGGGCCAAAATTCCCTCCTTCAGGGGACATGTATGTTCCTTGTGCCCCAATGCATTTCAGTGGTTGCAGATAGGTGGTACACATTCCGGTGTGACATGAAATGGCTTTGACACTCCCCCATCTGGGAGGTTAAACACTGCTGTGTGTGGGATTATTTTGAGGTCCACGGCTACCTCAGGGATCAGGTTGATCATGGCGATTGCCTTTTCTTTGCACAGGTTTGGCATCAGATGAAACCGCTGCATTTTGAGTTGTTTGATTTCTCTGTAGTTGGCAAGTCCATATCATATATCCATCTCAATTTCCTTGCGCGGAAGGTTGGTAGGGAGCAAGTTGAAGGAGATGAAAAAAGTATTTGCTTTGTTCCATATGGTGCATTCAGCTTGCACAATTCATTTGCCCTTGGGGAGGGAAGTTTTGATATAGATTTTGTGGCGACGTCTTCATCTTCTTTGATTTCAAATCATATATTGATCTAGCCACGCTGAAGGTATGGGTGGTAATGTACACCGTGTGGGGGAAAGGGAGGGCAGTGCCTCGCCCACTTTCTCCCACAGAGTTGGAGAATCAACCCCTAGGAAAAGTAGGAGTCCATTATCTACCTTCAATAGGGGTTGGGCATTTCAGATTTATATGTTAATTTTTTTAGTGATGAAACCACAAACCTTAATAGTGTCTGAGTTTTGTGGTTTCTTAGTGAAATTGGTTCCCAGTCACACTCTAGGGCGTTTTATGCCCTTTGGCGCACCGTTTTGTCCATTTCCTGATATGACTTTCGCTCAGTTTAATTGGGATTTGTTGAATTCGCCCATCTCTCCTGTGTGATTATCAAAAATTTCTATATAAACCAAATCGTGGTAAATAATGTTATTGTTATAGGAAAGAAAAGCTGAGATGTGAAAAAACTCTTGATAAACAAAAACAAGAAACCTTGCATTCATAAGCTTGCCACATTTTACCAGTCAATTGGCTATACAGATAATAAACTGGATACTTGAACTTGCTCCATTTTAGCTATTGGAGTAAGCAACATCCTTCTGCTAGTTATCAAAACTTTGTAAGATTGGCTTCTGATATCTTACAACGCCATCACACTTCTAAACAACTAAAATTTCTTGTGAAATACTAGTTTAACCACGTAAATTTGCCATAAGCAAACCTTAATATAATGAACAAGACACGCTCTCTTACTTTGTCAAGACTTGCTCTAAACCCAAGAAAACTTAATGAGGATTATTACTACAATCTACAAATTCCAATATTCTTAAAGGAGGTTAATGTAATTGTTTTACAAACCATCTTTAGCTATATTTTTGATAAATACTTTTATACTTTACTTATAATTAGATAGATTTTTATTTGGTTTGTGGATTATCTTGTCGCAGCCCTACCTATATAAGGCCTTTAATCACTAGGAAACACAAGCAGACTAAATCCTTAATCATCACCAGTGAAACTTCCGCTGCACTATATATTGATTACCTTGGCTAATGGACTTAGAGATCATATCCACTGATATTTATTTTATTTTAATATTCTATCTTGACCACAAAGGCCTAAAATAATTTTTAAAAGGAACAAGTTTATAATGGCATTCTGTTAGTACATTAATCTAAATTTTAGTATTGCTACTTTTCAAAGCGATTCCCTAAGGCCTAGACATCTAATTTCCCGACCTAATATGGATATTTAGTCTTTTATCCCCATTATTAAGTGTTGCTTGGTAGCCAATAATTACACTAATAAGAATTATAGAAATTAGATAAGCATTTCTAGGCAGAATTCTCAGCTGAAAAGGGATCTTTTAGCAATGTAGCTGAGCCTAGCCTACACTAAAGATTACATTAGCAACCTCTGAGCCACTGGCGGGGGTGGAAGGCGAGTTGGTAAGGGAATATGGCTACCAACCTGAAGGTTGTAGTTTCGATTCCTGCCCTTTGCACATCAATCAGGGTGCCAGCAAAAGGAAGCTATTGGCGGTTAGTAGGTCTAATAACACGAAAACCTTACCCATGACGTAACCAGAAAAATTTGAGTCCCAATCCAGAGGTGGAAAAACTTTCTTTGACGGAGTTGACCCTCATCAGGCTTCATGTCATTTCTTTCTTTTGGTAATGCCTGTCCCCTGGTCGGCTTGCCTCAGTTAAATAAAAACCTCTGAGCCACTGACATTATTAGGTACTACAAGGTGTTTCTTGACTTTCTTATTAAAGTCCAATTGCCATTGATAGGGCTTTCTGTTGTAATTTTTGGTAAGGTTACTGTCCCCAAACAGTACATTATATTTTCTGGCGTTTATTAACTGTGCATCTAAATTAAAGCTCCCCAGCGGCAATTTAATCATTTCTGTGCTCACTACTGGGATCACACCTTATTTCCTACTCATTACCATTCTTAAGTATGGATCCCAGCGATTTTATAGCTACCTTCACGTAGAAGTAGAGTGACCCTCCATATTTGAAGCGTCCAGCTACAAAGGCCAGCTAAACAATCTTGACAAGCTTTGTCAATTATGTAACTATTTGGACGCTCAATTTAGTTAGCTGTCTGGATTTATAATTGGCCATGATTACCAAGTAAAAGCATTAGTAAAAAATATGCATGGTCATCAACTCCGCCTTGAAACCATGATATTAATAAGGATGGAGTTGTTACCCAAATAATGATTTGTACATGAACTTAATTCTCTACGTCTATAACATAAAACTCAGTAACAAAAAGTAAGGCTCATGGTGAGAAAAACATCATCTTAAGAGAAGACTTTATGGATACTAACCAAAAATATTATTAAAGTTGAAAATATTTTGCAAATGAAATGCTGTCATTATTTTGTGACGATGGATCGATTTAAGGTTTCAAAATGGTATAATCTTTGTAAGTGCCAACAGGAATATTATAATAAAGAAACCCTTCAGATGGAATCTAATACTGAGCGTGATGATGCTTTTTTTACTCACAACATAACAGGGGTTTTTACATCTGTTCTTTTCATTAGTGCTTCTGTCCATTCCTTCACTTTTGTGACTTCTCCACCTGAAAATTCAGCCTTGTTTATATATGAAACTCTCATAAAACTGTACCAATACTGTTGTTGATCCTACTGGTGCTCCCTTGACGACTTCCACACAGGCTGTTCCAGTGGCTCAACATAGGTTTATTCTCACTCCTCATCTTTGTAACCTGGAAAAATATATATAGACAACGTAGACCCTTTAATCCTGAAGCAATGAAACTCAATTATAAGTCAACCTTTTTTAATTATTAGAGTTCAATAAGAAGGTGAATGTGCATAATTCTCTTAATCTCTTTGCATTAGTATAGATGGGGGAGTCTGAGACCGCTAAGTTGGAATAATTTATGAGCTAGCTAGAATCCAAAAGTCATGGGGTAAAATTCACAAATTAAAGAAGCTGACGTGTGCTATCACAACGCCAATGATCTTCTTCTCATAGAATTTTTAGTGCTGAAAGGATGACCACATGAATATTGGATTTCTTAATAATTCCTTTAATAAAGATGAACCTATTCAAACTTTCTTTTGCTTTGATAACCAAATTGAAGCCAAAATTCGGATTTTTTTAAAAAATACAAAAAACAACCGCTCAATCAAGCCAAAACTTACCAATGTCGATGCAATCGATGCCTGCTGCCCCAGCATGGGGTGGTAATGCGCCACCATTTGGTATCTTTCAGCTGCCGCCAAAGTGCGCCTGAGCTGGCTCTGCTAGCCCTCCCATTGCTACTAGGAATTATGTCCCCCTTGGGACTTGGCCCACCACCTCGCCAGCTCTCAGGCGGTGCTCTAGAGCCCTTTGGTGCTCCCATGGAGCAAATTATGTTTTAGCCTCCAGGTCAAATATGGGAATCTCATACCATATGCAAGCGTAGCCATCATTAAGATGGCCACAGTGGTTTTAAACCCGCCATCTATATTGACTTCTGCCCCTTGTTGGGATTTTTGCCCATATTCCCAGCCTTCTAGATTACCTGGTATCGCTAGGGGAAAATTCCCTAAGGTGAAGTGAATTGGAAATCAGTTGGCCCAAGTTTTGGAGGAAATATGATCAGGGGATTTTGGGATATTCGCCTGGTTGTATCCATGGGGATCAATTTGGATGAATGCCTAATATCTCATCAGGTGGAGTTGCTAACGAGATAGGGGTTATTGATAATGATTAACTATCAGGTGTACCAATTGGGATTAGCAGGTTTCATCACCAACTGATTGGGAATGAATAGTGAGTTGTGAGGTGAGTGATGCCACATGCAACTAGTGATTCAGTCAGTTGGTGAAGTGACCTGCCATAATGGGTAATAAGTCCCATTACCTAAGCAGGTCGCTAGCCAATTAAGGTTGGTTTTCTTGAATTGAGAGGAAAACATTAGGCTAAATTTTCCAACTCTTTCCACTTGAGGTCTCAAGGATGTCCAATGAAAGAATCCTAGCCAGGGTGGGGAAGACCATCGCTGCTGAGATGAGGAATGGTGATTCAACAGCAACGGCTGCTATTTCATCAAAGAAGTATCAACTGAGGATTAAACAGCCGAATCCCCTTTCTATATAATTCCCTAGGATTTACTATAATAAAAAACCCAGTATATTGGAATAGATAAGGATCAGCTCAACTTTAAATTTGGTTTCACCCATCCTGGGGTTGATACAGGTGATAAAAATTTAATAAGTCAGGAGGACCAAGATCCTTGAATGGCAAGAATATAGAAGATAAAGAAAAACATTATCTAAAAAAGCCCTAGCTTTTAAGATAACAAGTACTTTATAGTAATATTTTTAATTCAGTGTATAGTTAGACTATCAGCCTCTATTGTGTCGTTCTATCTCAAAGATATTATTGCAGAAAGCAATAATTGGAAGACTCTCAGAGAGAAGAGTAAAGATCTGAGTGGGGATCTAGAGATGAAAAAACCACAATCAGGGATAGCTGCTGACTGTGTGTTGGTCCAAGAGAGACTGTCACTAGGTTATCTTAACGAAGATTGGGTGGACAAGAGTATAGGGAACAAACCCCTATGAGTATGACTTACAGAGTATTTAATTGAAAATACTGGCTGAGCGTTGGGCCGAATTATAGGACAATCTCAACTATGAATAATAGTCTCCATACTGTTATTGATTGATACATTCTACACAACGTGACAAAGTGCACGAGGAAATCAAACCTGTGCAGTAAAAAGGTTACTTGGTTGATAGCCTATAATCAAACCTAGAGTTAATTTTTACAAGTTGGTGCTCACTACAGGGGTAGTTGAGTAAAAAAATCCATTATAATGTCATATAAAGAAGATTTACGCATTCTGTGGACTGAGATCAACACTGTGAACCAGAATGCCTTAAACACAGCAGACAATTGGGATTTTGCAGCCTTGGAAGAATGAGTCGCCAAGGTGGAGGAAGGAGTGGAGAATGTATCTAACTTTGGGAAAGAGTTACTTAGCAAAGTAAACTCGTTGAAGAAGAAAAATGGTACCTCATTTGAGAGGTCCTATACCTGAAAATGGTGCATGACTCAGATCTCATTCATTTAAAAAAGTTTGGTGCAGATATTGAGAAATTAATCAAACAAGTGGAGGAACTTTAAGCTCACAGATGTGCTTGTGAGCCTGATATGGCCAGCGATACCAAAGAGAGAAGTCCTCGCACAATACTTGAGAAGTCGTATTGCCCCAGGAATATGCCACCCGCTTTCAATGCCATTATGGAGATGATGCCCAAAGTCACTCCACAAGTTAGCCAAGTAGCTGAACCAAGAGAATCGGCCAAAAATGACTTGGAGGAATTTAGGGCAACGCTGAAATTGCCAATATTCCATTGGGATAATGTCCCAGCATTTTACTGACTGTTCAACATGACTATGAATGGATACAGAGATTGTCATAAGGCGTTGACAGTCATGAATTGCCTGGACACCGACTGTCAAAACTTAGTGTTACCCCACCTGAAGGGGGGCAGCTGGTCATATGCAGAGGCAAAGACGGCCATCATGAAGGAGTTTGGGAGTCCAACCCACATGTTGAAATGTAATCAAAAATTTTATGGGAATTCAATTCTATAAAGATGAGTCTCTTGCTAGCTTCGCGGATCAGTTTTACCAGGAGTCACAGATCCTGGCCAGAGCGAAAGTATTGGATGACTTTGATGCTAGAATCGCACTGCAAGTGGCCCTTTGGCCCTATCGCAATTTGCATTGTATGATGTCTTCCATGTTTGCGATGGAGATAACTAACTTGCAAATGGTAGCCAACCTAAAGATTTTGATTCAACATTCAATGCCTCAAATAGAAGCTTCAAGTCCAATCTGGTATGAAATCCAAATCCTACAAAGGAAAAATGAAGGAGCAAAGGAGGCTACCAATTGAACCATTCCAGGAAATAAGCCCAAAGAATTCAGATGGTTAAGCAAGAAAGAGAAGGTTTGCTATCAGTGTGGTGAGAAATGACATTTCGCCGTACACTGCAAAAAGCTAAAGGATCAGATTAACGTGGTCCAGGTCAAGGAGACAGCAGCCGCTAAGGATTTGGGAAAAGGTCCCACTTCCTAGACAAGGAACAGTCTAGAGCGACGGAGAAACCTGTTCCTCCTGATATCATGAATGAAGAAATAGATATAAGCAATCTTTTCATAGACGACAAGCAGGATCAGCTATACCAAGTGGCCAATATGGATGTGAATGCCATGACCAGAGCTGGGACGAAGAAGATTGACCCTAAGATAATCCAGGAAGTTGCCCGGCTGTACACCCAACAACTGGCGGAGAAGATTCAGACCGCCGAGAATCCTGATGAGTTATCAGACGTCCGTTAAGATAAGGCCAATCTGTCTATTCCCCTTGGCGCAATAAAGGAATTGTTTCCTGAATTATTGGAGCAAATTATTCGCACCCTAGATTTGGCTAATAGTGCCGCCATTCACTCAGTAAATACTATATACAATACTCCAAGTGTAAATATAAAGATATACAAGTGAATCAAGTGAGGGTAAGGGAGATTGTCAACAGCTGAGTGCCCATTAATATTGTGTCAACCAAGCTGGTAAAGAGGATGAAGATCTCGCCAGACTTGGAACACAAGAGAGAATATGGGACAGCCAGGGTGAGCACCACCGTTTCCTGTGGAGCATATAGTGTGCTGTCAATACAATTTGGGACATTGGTGGTATCTGTTCCAGCAATAGTTTTGGCGAACCAAAACTACAACATCCTGATTGGAATGGACTTTCTATGGAAGTATGGAGTTAAATGTAACTTCGAGGATAATATGTCAACCATCCTGGGTCAGACGTTACCATTGGTATACCAGAAAGATGGTGAAGCTCCGTTGAATTGGAGAAACAACTTCATTAATCTAATATACAATTACGGCATTGCACTGATTTGATAATTAGTTGTAAGAAGCGATATAAGATGCCATTGTAAATCCTAGAAAACTGGGGAATTCCACTAAAAATCAAGAATGAGAGGACCATACTGGCCAGATCGCAGATGATAGTCAACACAGGGTTGACTTTGAAGATTCCAGAGCTGTTGTATGGGGTGGTTGGAAGCCCCTGGAAGAAGTCTAGAGTGGAGCCATGGGTGGCTCATGGGATAATAATGCTGGGCCATGGAGAAATTCGAGTTCTCCTGGAAAATTTGAGTGAAAACTAATGAAGATCCAGAGGAATCATATCATTGCATTTATTCATTTGATCTCAATTGCCAAATTGAGACAATTCCACAATTTAGGGTCACTTGATGAAATGGGATTACCAGCCGGGGTAGCTGAAAGCATCAACCTATTGGTTGATCAAGAGTTACTCGCTGATCTAGAAGTCCAGTAAGAGGAGGTGATCAAACTATTCAAAAAATATCAGTAAGTGTTTGCTCAGGAAGACCACGATTTGGGATGCACTTGAGACAAAATTCACAAGGTTGACACTGGGGAAAATCTACTGATAAGGATGAGACCAATCTGAAGATTGAAAGCTGCTGAAGCAGTAGAGAAGGATGAGATCAGCAAACTAGTAAAGCATGGGCTTCTAGTTCCATCATCAAGTCCCTAAGCGAGTCCAATTCTGATTGTGAAGAAAAAGGATGGATTAAACTGGGTGGTGATTGACTACCAGAGGCTGAACAAAATTATAAAGAAGGATTCATATCCCCTACTGAGGATCAACAATGCTCTAGATCATTTAGGAAATGCAAAGTATTTCTCCACGATGGATCTAATCTCAGGATATTGGCAGATTGACTTGACAGAAGAAGACCAAGAAAAATTCGCGATTATTACCGCGAAGGTGTTATACCAGCCAACAAGGATGCCCCAGGGTCTCTGCAATGCTCCTGCGACGTTCCAGAGGGCCATGGATGCGATATTAAGCGACCTTAAGTTGTTGTGCATCCTGGTATATCTGGATGATATCAATGTGTACAGTAGAACGTTTACTGATCACTTGCTTGACTTGGAAGAAGTTTTAAGAGACTGTCCACGGCTAACCTGAAGATCAAGCCAAGGAAGTGCCACTTCTTCAAGAAAGAGTTAAAACCTGGGTATTGTAATCAACTCAAATGGATTGGAGCCGCAAACCTGAAGATAGCAGCAATAGTGTGTATGGCTGTACTGAAGAGTGTCCAAGACATCCAAGTATTCCTTGGGGTGGTTGGATACTATAGAATATTTAATTGGGACTTCGCCCAGTAGATGATCCATTACTCCATTTATTAAAGGATCCAAAAAAGGATTCTATGTAATGAAGAGGCCCAGGATACCTTCGATGAGTTACTCCAGTATTTGATAGATTTGCCAATTCTTAAATATCCAAATTTCAATCAGGAGTTTATCATTCGCACTGATTCTTCATTGATGGTGATCGGCGCTGTACTGAGCCAAGTAGATGAACTTGGGGAATATCATCCTGTGGTGTATGTGAGATAGACACTCTCAGCCACTGAGAGGAACTACACTATGACTGAGCATGAATTCCTTGCGGTCATTATGCATGTAAGCAGTTTCAGGTGTTTGTCCATAGAACGCACTTTAAGGTGGTGACAGACCACTCTTTGCTGCATTGGCTGCACAATCTAAGGGAATTGGAAGGATGACTGGCACGATGGGCACTTAAGCTTCAGGCTTATGATTATGAGATAGTTCACCAAGCGGGAACTTCTCATTAGAACATGGATGATTTTCGCAGTTGCCAATGGTCCAGTTGGTATACCCGCAGGCAGATGAGCTATTCCAGAGAATGGTTGAAGGAAGAATTGATGACAAGCCTCGAGAAGTCCAAGGTGCACTTCAGAAAGTGATGGAAAACACCGAGACTGTGGATGGACAAGTATTCAAGATGATCAACAGGATGTGGATACTATTCCTGAAACCATTGGAAAGAGCAGCAATAGTGTAAGCAGCTCACAAGGTTGTTGGGCACGGAGGCCTGAGAAAAACAACCAACCATATTCACCAGTATTATTACTGGGATTTGATTAAATACTATGTTGCAGATCATCTGGCTTGTTGTATGAAGTGCCAGTTGCATAAACCACACAAGAACACAACTGGATACTGACTGGTCTGACCTGGATTCGCCTGGCACATGGTGTCCATAAATGTGATGGGACTGCTGACGATGAGCACAGGGGAGTCAATTGCATCATAGTTGCCATTGACCATCTGATGAGATGGGTTGAGACAAAGGCCCTAACAAGAGTAGATGCTACCAGTACTGCGAGATTCATCCTGGATCAAGTAGTATAATAGCATGGATGTCCGCAAGTCCTGCTGAGTGACAATGGGACTAACTTCATGTCTCATGTGTTCCCAAGGTTAAACGAAATAATGGGGATCTGAGGAGTCGTGTCAGTACCATACCAGCTGGAGATGAACAGAATGGTAGAAAGGGTCAATGGGACGCTGGTCATGACGCTGAGGAAGCTAATTGTAGGGAGAACTTCTGCATGGGAAATGTACCTGAATTCAGTGATGTTCGCCTACAACATTAGTCATCATACAGCGACAGGAAAGATGCCATTTGAATTATTATATGAAAGAAAGGATGCTTTGCTCCCAATTTTATATTTGGAGGTGGAACCTAAATTGGGGATGAGTACCGAGAAATACCTGAACAGACTGACGAGTATCCTGATCAATATGCAATTGCAAGCATTTGATACAACCTTGAAGAAAAGGATATGAGAAAAATCAATGGATAACAAAAAACTGGACGGCCTTAGAAGAATATCAAATAGGTGAAAGAGTCACCTATTGTGATACTCATGGTTTTAGATAAAGAAATAAATTAGATGCATCGTGGTTGGGTCCATTCAAAGTAATCACCAAGATGGCGACCAAGTCTTACTCCATCAAAAATCTCTTGGATGGAAGAGTTGTAAATTGAGTCCATGCTAAGTATCTAAAGCGCTGGATTTGGAAAAAAGTAAAAGAGTTCCCAAAGGACTGATGAACCATTAAGTTGGTCATGTCCTGATGATTAGTTCAAGTCCAAAAAAGGACCTCAGAATCAATCTAGATGGTTAAGTCCGAAAAAAGGACCTCTGAACCATGATAAACTGGTAGGCTTAAGTACTCAGGACCCAGTTTGGGGGAAAAGTTGGACCTCTGAACCGAAACAAGGTCAAGTCCCATAGTAAAAAAGAATAATAAAGATAAAAAAATCAATAAAAGATATTAGAAAAAAAGATTATAAACTGCGTAGATAAAAAAGCAAATATATTTTGATAATTTTTAATTTTATTGATCATCCTCGGTATGGGGATGATTCTGCCTATGTCGCCTCTTGGGGGAGGGAGGATGGATCACAGTAGGAATAAACAGCCCGTCGAAATTAATATTTAATTGGATGCTTATGAGGGCGAGACCTACACAAAACCATGTTCATTGAGTGGATGCCGAGCCCTGAGAAAATTGACTAGGGGAAGGGAAATTGAGATGTCGGAAGATGCCTTATTGCAAAATCTCAGAGTGGGGAGAAAAGCAGCAGTATAAAAAGAGGCAATCAGCGAATAACCCTTAGTAATCCTGATATGGCACTGGAGCCAGAAGATTAGTCCTGAGCGCCTGCTGATGGGCTTCTTCAAGGATACTGGACATGTGGGCTGGCAACAAAGAAGGAACACTCAACAGGGGTTGCTGAATCATGCCACCTATCAACGCTATCAGTGGAAGATACCAATGGGAAGCTCCAGGGATGAGATAGTTGTGCAGAGAGTGGATTGCATCCTGCAAGCGGTGACTACAGGCTTTGCAGAAGCTAAAACTGAACAATCAGTGGAAACCAGGCGAGGCTGGAAGCTTTGTAGACCAACTTCGAAGAACTTGGCCAGCAAAGTTAAGAGCATAAGTGGCAGTATCCTGATCCAGAAGGTTGTCAAGATCAGAGGGATTCAGCACTAATTTAAAAAGCCTCAGTGATTTGGGCCCAGAGTTCAGCATAGGGGAGCTCAAAGTGTATGCTGTTACCAATTGAGAGCTCAGAAACCATAACAGGGGTTTATTATTTGTCTGAGTCAGAAGAGGAACTCAGGGAGCAGGTCTGACCCAGCCAGAAAAAAATGATCCAGAGCAACTGGCATGATCTCTGGAGCATCTACAATGATGTTCGGAGCATCAGCAAAAGGAGCTGAATCCAGGAGGGGTTCAAAGTCCAACTCTGGAATTGACTGCAGAAGAAGATTTGGCCGAGAGTTGTTTGAAACGATGGCCAGACTGGTTTTGGAGGGATAAGTTACCTTTTCCAGTAATTTGATGGAAGGACTAGCCGCTTGCACCAGACTAGGCGTATGAGTCCTGGAAGGACAATAAAAGAGGTTCCATCAAGCATCCCAACTCATCTGCTGGAAGAGCCAAAGGTCTGGATCAGACAGACTATTGAGAAGCTGCTGGTAGCAAGATTTGGAATTTGACATATGAGCTGGATGAAAGGGGGATGTCAGACTTATATAAGTTGACATAAAGCACTCTATAGTCCATTAAGCTCCAATTTAGGGGAATTTTAATCTCAAAAAAATGAGATAAGCTCTCCAAGTGAAGAATTAAGAATGAATTATGCCAATAGGTTATGAGTGAATTAACAAAGGTGAATAAGAAATAAGTATTCTTAATTAAGCCATAAAATAAACATCAACGGCAAGAGACTCCTGTCTAGGATGAGGAGAAAATCAGGAATTCAAGAACGCCAGACTAAGAATCCTGAATATCAGAGCAGGTCATATACCCTGACAGGTGGAAACCTGGATCCCAGGATTAATATCATCACAAGTAAATCAATCAGCCCAGCATGACAGAAGGTCATGGGGGACCACGCTCTGAGAAGGTGGTAGCGAGGAGGAAGAGGAAGAACGCCATATGCTGAAGGTCATCCCGAGCAGCGTTGAGTACTGATGAGTGTTCTCTGCTTGAACCAATGAAGTATTCGACCAAGTGTCCATAACAGTATTCTCATGCCCCAGTCCTTTGCTCTCTGGAAATCTAACCAAGAGGGGGATGTGTTGGGTTTTTGCCCATATTCCCAGCCTGCTAGACTACCTGGTATTGCTAGGGGAAAATTCCCTAAGGCAAATTGAATCGGAAATTGGTTGGCCCAAGTTTTGGAGGAACTACATTCAGGGGAATATGGGATATTCGCCGGGTTGTATCTATGGTAATCAATTTGGATGAATACCTAATATCTCATAGGCAGAGTTGCCAACAAAATAGGGGCATCTGATAGTGATTAACTATTTGGTGCAAGGATTGGGATTGGTCAGATTTTATAACTAACTGATTGGGAATAAATAGCAAGTTGTGAGGCGTGTGATGACGCCTACAACTAGCGATTTGAATGGTTGGTGAAGTGACCTGCCATAATGGGTAATAAGTCCCATTACCTAAGCAGGTCGCTAGCCAATTAAGTTTGGTTCTCTTGGATTGAGAAGAAAACGTTAGGATACATTTTCCAACTAATTCCATTTGAGGTCTCAAGGATGTCCAATGACAGAATCTTAGCCAGGATGGGGAAGACCATCGCTGCTGAGACGGGGAAGGGTGATTCAACAGCAACGGCTGTCATTTCATCAAAGAAGTATCAACTGAGGGTTAGACAGCTGAATCCTCTACTATATATTTCCCTAGGATTTACTATAATAAAAAACCCAGTATATTGGAATAGATACGGATCAGCTCATCTTTAAATTTGGTTTCATCCATCCTGGGGTTGATACAGGTGATAAAAATTTAATCAGTCAGGAGGACCAAGATCTTTATATGGATGGAAGCCAAAAGACAAAGAAAAACATTATTTAAAAAACCCTAGTTTTAGGAGATGTACTTTACAGTAATACTATCAATTCAGTGTATAGTTAGACTATCAGCTTCTATTGTGTCGTTATATCTCAAAGATATTATTGCAGAAGGCAATAATTGGAAGACTCTCAGAGAGAAGAGTAAAGATCTGAGTGGGATCTAGAGATTAAAGAACCACAATCAGGTATAGCTGTTGACTGTGTGTTGGGCCAAGAGAGACTATCACTAGGTTATCTTAACGAAGAATTGGGTGGACAAGAGTATAGGGAACAAATCCCTATGAGTATGACTTACAGAGTATTTAATCGGAAATACTGGCCAAGCATTGGGCCAAATAATAGGACAATCTCAACTATGGATAATAGTCTCCATACTATTATCGATTGACACATTCTACACAATGTGACAAAGTGCATGAGTAAATTGAACCTGTGCAGTAAAAAGGTTACTGGGTTGACAGCCAATAATCAAAACTAGAGTAAATTTTATAACCCCTTTAAGGGGTACTTCAAACTAAGCTTCTACTCTGAAGCAGAAGCAGTGGCAGCAGCCAAGCTGCAATTAATTTTTAAAAAAATTCTCTTGCCCACCGTTCTCACCCAGCTCCTAGATGAGGCCACTTTGGTGGTCCAGTTCACTGGGTTTCCCTCTTTCCTTTCCCTCAAACACCTCCGCCACAAGCTCACATAGGGTTTGGCATTTATGATGCAGACCCCGTGTTGCAGTTTGTGGTTCCCAATGGGGTGAATTAGTTGGTAGGGCCTCACGCCTTTGCAACAATCCTCCCATTTTATTGTGACTCTCACCATGCTATTCCCCCGCACCATGATCAGATCTGCACCTGATCACCCATTTTAGGCGAACGTCAAAAAACCTCCGCGCCATTTGCTTCTTGTGCTTTGAGCTTGACTACTAAAAAGTGCAAGTGCCCCACAGTGCCACTTCCAACGCATCCACCACTCAGGGCTTGGGTGCCACCCCACCGGCTGCCTCACCCCAATTATCAAATGGGGCTCAATCCTCCCGCCCCCAACGTTGGGAAATTCTGGCGCTTCTTCCAAAGTGGTGGCCAATCAAAACTTTTAGGAAATTTAAAATTTTTAAAAATATGACCAGATTATGGAATCCTGAGTCAATGGCTGAACCAGTTTCAGCTGAGCTGCCATAGTTGACAGCACGTGGCTAATTAGCTTCATCCACAGCCCCAATTTTTGTGGCTGGCCCAGCGCTGGCCAAATAAAATCCGTTCAAAGCTCTCAAATGGATTGATGAGGATGAATGGCTGTACCACGTGAACCCTGATTTTGCTTTGGAGGAGTTCTTCGTTGACCCTCCTGAATCGCGTTCCCACCATTTTCACCCAAAAAGCGGGCTTCCCATTTATAAAAATATTAACAAAAGGGAAGTTGCAGCTGCAGCTGCCCCAGCCAACACCCTCCTCTGCCAGCAACTTCATGGGGAAAACGAGCCCCTTGTCAAGGGTATTCCTATCTCCAATTTTCCTCATGATTTATAAGGAAGATGTGAAGCATAGAATTGAGGAGCTTGCTTTTGGTGCAAGCTGCGCTTGCATTGATGCAGCAAAAACTTCTCTTTTGACCCCTTTTATCCCAAAACCCACCGGCACATCAAGTCACTTACTTGTGTGCCAGCTCTCATCATTTTTGCTGAACACCAACTTGCTCAATAGGTTAGGGCGATGGACACCGCCAGCCTCATTAACAAATAAGACCCCCAGCTATACCTCCTTATGCCCCATGTCGCTAATGCTCCCACACCAAAGCTGTCTGCCATGGTCCGCCAGCTAAAGTGGGCGCCGGAAAAAAGTTTCCCCAAAGCCTCATCGCCATCTGATATGGGTTCCTAGGCTGATACCTTAGGGGCTATATTAGAGATTTTTCTAATTTATACTAATCCCTTTGTTTGGTCCATTTTCAAATAAAGATGTGTGGAGGCTCCCCCTTTTGGGTTGGGCACCACTAGAACTAAAAAAAGATGAACCTATACAAGTTCATGCTGAACATATATATTTAAAAGTAAAGATTCTATCTGAGGCTAAAGTTATAGATGATAAATAAGCTTAGAGCACTCTTTGCCATTCTTGGAAGAACTACAAGAAATTCTATTGGAATCTGATAACATTACTGACTGAGGAACATAATATACCCTGTTTATAATTTTTGGGCGATATTCTCTATATGCCAAAATGGTTTGTACAGGGTCAAGCCCATTAAGCAATAAGACGGATGCTATGAAGATTGCCATCCTTGGACAACTCTTTATAAACATAAGATTACATGGAGCAATTGCTCCAAGGACACTTCTTTATTAATTTTAATTTATACCAGCAGATACTATCTGCTTTAATCTTCTGCTCCACTATCAATACTCCCATTCAATCTCCTCATCTCACTTAAATATCAACAACTTCAGTCAATACTAACCCTTTTACTTAGAATATAACTTTCCACCGTATTCTTATTGGTTCTGGAAGAGTCTACTACCCTTTAAATCCACCATCGCCTTAGTTTGAGGCAATCCACTGAATATTTGTCATATGTCAGCGTCACCTATTTTGGCTAATTTGAAGGCAATTGACTAAATATTTGTCCAAAACTCAGTGTTGCCTTAAAACTTTATAGAAGGTGATCAAATGATTAGCCTTTCTGAACCAATATTGCCTCATCCCAAGGCGATCAAACTATTGTAAATAATAATAATATTTTGCAGATTTAGCCAATCCGCCATAGCCATTCAGTGATTATCATCTAGTCATATCAGGACCTTGACATAACCCATATTGTGAATTATCTCCGCAGATATTCCATCACCTTTGCGGTGGCTAACAAAAGTCCTTGGGAACTTCACAACCCATACAACTGGGCCATCTCCTGAAGAAAAAAATTGACCCAACCTAATGGCCCTCATTCTGATAAGTCTGATATAAATCATATCACTGGTTATCCATGTAAAAACCTGGGACATGATTCCAACGTTGCCTTAATTCAGGTTCTAACCCTTTTAGTTAGTACTTAAATTTGACGACTAAGTCCATTAAAACCACACAAAAATAGTCAGAAATAGTCTCAGAGAAATCACTTATAAGACTTTCTCTCTTATGTAATCTTTTGACGAATTAGTCATCCTTGAGGCCAATCTTTGTTAACTTTTGAACAGAAATATAACTCTGATTTTTCAGAAGGGAAAATTCCTGGTATTATCCTAGGAAAAACTCTCTCTCTGCTCAGCATAACTTTCTGAGCAAATTAACCTCAGTAAATTAAAAGCAAACACTAAATTACACACTGAAGTCTTGCTCTAATGTCATCATATCACCCACCAACTGTTCCAGCGTGGGGCAGTAGTGAAACTCCCCCTCCATTTTCCATCTGACAGGAAAACATGCTCAGACTGGCTCTCCCAGTCATTCCAAACTCTTGAAATGATTCGTTCCTCCCAAGGATCTTGATGCCCATCTCACTTGAACCTAAGTGGTGCCCCGCTGCCCCCTGGTGCTCCCCGGAGCAACATGAATTTCAGCCTTAGGGTCAAATATGGGAAATTCTTCCCCTATGACGACCAAGCCATTATCAAAATGGCTCAGGCGGTGATGACGCCAGCCTGTTTTATTGACTTCCGCCCCTATAAGGGGTACTTTGATCTTGGCTTCCCCTGTGAAGCTGATGCAGCCACTGCAGCAATGGTGCCATTAATTTTTAACAATATTTCCCTCTCAACAACTCAGACCCAACTCCCAATGTACACCACCTTGGTGGTCCAGTTCGCTGGTTTGCCCATTCACCTCCCCCGAAGTGCTCCACCAGGAGCTGATGGAAGGTTTGTCATCCTACAGCGCCAACCCCATCTTACAATTTGTGGTCCCAAATGGGGCCACACGCCTCACTGGGCCTTGGGCATATGCCACAAACAGCCCTGAATTTACAAAAAATTCTTTGGCAATTCCCCTTCATGCCACCATCCCATCTGCCCCCAACTATCTGTTCTGGGCCCGCGTTGAGGGCGGACGGATGATTTGTCCATCCTGTTTTGAGTTAGACCACTTGAAACACAAATGCCCATACTCAGAAACTTCTGCTGACACTAAAAGTTTGCCCAACGCCCACCTATCCATTGCCTACCCCGCGTCAACTCCAACCTGGGGTATGATCCTACTTTCCCCTCCTCCAATGCCTGATGCTGCAGCTGCACCTACAGCCACCAATCAGCACCCACCTTGCCCCAATCCCATAAAAAATTCATCCAACCAAAGATCGGATTTGATGCTAGTTTGATCCCATGCATCCATAAATGAATCAAACAAACCTCAACCGTACGCTGATTCCCCAATCCAATTCAACCAAAATCCATGGGAATTATTGGATGAAATTGACGAATCAGGTAACATCATTGAAGAACTGATGCTGCAACTTGAGCGGTTCTGTAAGCAGAATGGGATGCAAAATTCCCACCTCAGAAATATGTCCCACAACCTAATGCCAAACTGTTCTACAGTGACCACCAGCTTGCAGTAGAAGCAGCTGCCACACCAGAAAGCTGTCCACTTCACAAAGCTGCCACAAAATCAGTGACTGCGCTTGCAGGAGGAATTCCACCTCCCGTCATCCTCATAAATCTTACTGCACAAAGTAAGATCAACATGAAAGCTTTACACAAAAACGTCACCAAAGCCATTTAAAACGTGGTAACAGTAGCACGGAACCTGAAAGAAAAAATAACCAAAACCAACATTGCCACATTCGTTAAATTCCCAGACGCCCGCTTAAAGCTGAAGATGCTTTGGGCAAATACATCATTGGTATAATGATGGCTGGCAACTACTCAGAAGATCCAGTCATCAAGGATATCAACCCATGCCACTGATGCCCCCACACCCTTACTATTTGCCTTAACACGCACCCTACTCTGGGATGAGATGGATGTGGCCAAAGATGAGCCCCCTGATCCCCCTCCCCATCTACCATGGAGGGATATCAGTATTCGCTGCCCACCCGGTTGGATATTTTGTTAGGTACAATTCAATCAATCCATCCATTTTGAGCATTTCATTTGAATCGTTATTTTTTATTATTATTATGATTTTTAGTTTTAGTTTGGCAATGTCCATCCCCTGGTTGGCTTACCTTAGTTAAATAAAATTATACTAGGCAAAAATGGACTTAAAAGAAAAAAATTCTTTATTTGATTTCTTCCTAGCCTTTTAGTAGGACGAGGGAAAAATAGAGACCAGTCAAAAATAGGGAAAAATCGCCTTAGATGATCACTATGGGGTTGTCAAGGCGAATTCCCCTTAGTATTTCACTAGGAGGTTTAGCTGGTTAATGAGGATTGTTCAGTGCTAGATAAGTCAAAGTTGATAATTTTTGGGTTTTTGTCCCAACGTAACATCATTGACACATTAGCAATTTTTAGTTATTGATAATTTTGGGCCTTTGCCTGACAAAACGTAAATCAATAGACTATTTTATAAATATAAGTATGCAAGGATTAAGATAAAGGATAATTCAGAAACTTTAATTTAAGGCTTCATTTGCGTTAGGGCGAAGCCCAACAGTGCCCCTGCCCACCCTTGACTAGGGACAGTTGCATTGCCAATGTTGATTAAGGCAGCTCACAACTTGGGCTGGATCATAATGACTTCAGCCCAGATTTCTTGGAAGGGGACAAGTTTTTGTTTTGGTGAGTCCTAAGCTCTGATTTAGGCATTTTGGCTTTTAAATAAAATCTTTAGCCATAAGTTATAATTGAAACATTGAAAATAAATTTTTAATCAGTGAGACATTTGGGATCAGCTATGTAAAATTTAATTCAATGTGGCAGGTCCCAAAGGACTGGTTTTGAGGATCAACCCCAAATTTAGCAGTTGATGGTTTACTGGAGTAAATAGTTTTGCCAAATTAAAGAATCATTTGGTCCTTCCAATTAGTTGTATAAGGTGGTTTTGATTTTTTGGTTATAGGTGGGAAGTCTAAAGTGTTAGCAAAAATTAATTAATAATTGTAATGTTTAGAAATAGATAAATATGTAAATGGGTGTGGATTAGACATGAGATATTTTGGCTCCACTGTGAAAATCAACTTTCCTGCATTACAGAGGATCTCATTGAGGGGGTGTGAAGCAGTTGCAGCAACCCAAGATCAGGTGGGTTGATAAATTGTGGTGGTGTGTTGAACATTGTTAGTGTTTTCTTTAAATGCGGTTTTTGGAGCTGACAGTGTAAAGTAAAATAGTGGAAGAGGGCGCTATGACCTTAAAAGCGCTGGTTTGGCTAACCCAAGGGGTTTATCTTGATTTTCAGGTGCCTCAGCTAAGGAAATTTAAATTTGGATAAAGCATTTGGTTCAGCTGCCCCAATAAAGAGGCTGCAACCCTTGGCGTCAGAAAACAAGGCGGCCATACAGTTAATTAGGTCAGCTGATTCATTTGGCTTGTTGGGCAGTAAAACTGCAGATGTTTAAAAAATTAGGGTTTGCTGGTTAAACTCAATAGTTCTGATTCCAGCGCTGGGTCAAAGAGGAGTAACAGCACAGAGGGACAAGGAGAGCTCTGTTGCATTTTTGATTGGCTATTTTGTTATCAATACAGCAGAAATACGTTGGTTCTGATAAATGAGAAAGCGCTAAGGTTTAAGATTGTTTATCTCAAATCATTGCTAAAAATTGAGGCACTTTGGCGAAGGGAACTGGGAATGGCACCAGAACATTTGGGTTAGTAGCTTCAACTTTGGCATTGGAAATGCACAAAGCTTCAGCTCAGGGAACTCGAGATGTCACTGAGCACTAAGGTTGTTTATTTGTCAGTGAAACAGCAGGAAGCATCGGCGCAGGTAAATGGAAATGGAGCCAAGGATTTTGGGTTGGATGCTTTAATTTCATTGCACAAATTAGAGGAGCTTTAGCGCAGGGAGCTGAGAAGGGTGCCGAGGAACTTAGGTTAATTGCTTTGACTTCAGCATAAAAAACAGAGATGAGCGCTAGGAGATAATATGTGGGCATTAATTTAGGTCAGCTGCTTGATTTGACTCATCAAAGGTTCCCTTTTAAGCCAAACTCATAAACTTGATATCTTATTTGACTTTGGCGTCAGTGGCCTCAATTTGAATCTTTTAAAAGTCCATGTTCTGCTAAATTACCCCAAGTGCCTTCTAATATAGATGGGTATTTTTGGATGCACTCATTGAAAAGGTGCACCATCATTGCACAAAAAGTATCTTTAAAAATTGTGGCATAAACAATCACATTCGTTTTCTTAAACACTTGGTATTTTTGAGCTTAAAGTTAACCTTCACAATTCATTTAAAGTACTCATCAGTATAATCACCTTAAATGCTTAAGCTGTTCCCACCAACATTGAAAGCTGAGCCTCCATTTGACCTCACAGATCTCCTCCTTCATGGCAGTTGTCATTGCTATAAATTACCTGTGGTTCATAATATTTATAAATCTATGACATCATAATAAGTAAAAGCTCATTAAAACCTCAAGGGTAGAACCATCTCATATTAAGAAAGTGAAGAGGATCTCTTTGCTTTTCTTTCCCATAACAAACACTTTAGTTACTATGATTTGATTTGAACTGCAATTTTGATAATCACACACAGGAGAGATGGGCGATTTTAATAATAAATCTAATACAACCTGGGCGAGCATCGCATCAAGCAGTGCGCTAAACAGTGCACCCAAGGGCAAGAAACGCCCTGGAGGGGGACCAGAACCCAATCCGCCAAGAAACCACAAACTCAGACACCATCCAGGTTTGTGATGTTTACTATAAAACAAGATCAGTACATGTACTTCCAATGCAACCAACCCCTTTCAAAGGTGGAATACAGGCTCCGACTCTTCCTTGGGGATGAGTCCCTGACCCTGTGGGTTAAAACATGTGAGGCACAGCCCTCCCTTTTCCCTCACGCGGTATATGTCACCACCAACAAAATGGGCCACAGCTGGATCAATATTGGTATCAAAACAGCTGATGAAGCCAATGCTGCAGCAAAAGTCTGAATTGAAATTGCCCTCCCCAAGGGCAAAAAAATAGTGCACACCGCGCGCACCAGATGGAACAAAGCAAAAACTTTGTTCATTTTATTTGACTCGCTCCCTACCAACCTTCCTCATAAGGTAATTGAGGAGGAGCTCCACAAAGGCCTCATAGCCTATGGAGAAATTATGCAACTCAAATTACAAAGTTTTCGCCTGATTCCCACCATGTGCACAGGCAAAGCTATCACCGTGATCAACCCATTTCCCAAATTGGAAGATGACTTATCAAGAATCCTCCAAACAGCAGAGTTTCACTTTGCAGATGGAAGACATTCATCTGCATTCTGAGTTACACCAGAACGTGCACCGCCTATATGCAACCACTGAGGTTCATTAGGACACAAGGAACAAGCATGCCCCATGAAGGAGGGCTTAATGGAAGCAGACTACTATGAGGAAGCCATGGACAAAAGTAATGAAAACTTCGCCAGAATGATTGACGGTCACCACCAATTCCGCTGGGGTGAAGATGGACTTTACTCCATCGTGGACCCAGTTACAAACAAACAATTTAAAGCAGCACAAAAAGCCCTCAAGTGGGCAGCAGCTGAAGCGGCGGTGCACTTGGAATCATACATTGACCCCAGACAAATTCAGGAGGACATTTTGGATATACACTGAGCCAACCATTCAGAACAATATGCCCAGGTTAAAAATTTTCACAGCAACCTAAATGAGTCACCAAGCGACATAAATCATGCACACACATTGAGGAACAATTCAGCTGCAATATGGACAAAAATGCGGTGCACAATTCTAAAAATCTGAACCCCAAAATTACAGAACCCAATCAGCACCCCAAATTGAACCATCATGAGACACGTGTGGGAAAAGATAACGCAAATCCAAAAAACCGCAATTCCCATGAAAAATTGGGTTAGATCAAGGGAACTGACAATATCACTGAAAGAGTTGGAGTACAGATGCGGAGAATGGCCAAAATGAGCCATGGTGGGATAGGGCCAGATAGTCCTCCCAAATGCTCCTGAGGCGCAGCAGGCACCTCATTGTCAATAGGGACACTAAACATCGTGGGAGCTAGGGCTCAAACGTCCCAATCCAAAAAGCTGGATTTCCTGTGAAAACCCCTTGTAGACATCTTAGCCATCCAAGAAACCCACTGTTGACAAGGGGAAGAAGGATCCTGGTCAGACAGGGTCTCACCATCACAATCAGTATGGACGTCCCACTGTGGGGTGATTATCCAAAATAACAAAAAATTAAAAATTACAAATTCATCTTCATATCTTCATGGCTGGATCTTGGTAGCAACAATCACATGCCAAGTGTAAACAATCTCGATAGCATGCATCTATGCACCGTGAACTGCAAACAAGAGAAAACAATTACACAAAACTGTTACAACACTCAACCTCCCACCAGATACTATCTTGTTGGGCGACTTTAACTGCTGGGATAATCCCAACATGGACTGATAGCCTAACCACAAGGGATAACCACTGGGGCACAACAAATACCGCACAATGAAGGCACCCCTTGGCCTACAGGATGCCCTCCCCCCAGTTCACCACTCCTTCCCCACATGACACAATCCAACATACGTGAGGGAGCGCTCATATCAATGAGCCGCATCAATCATATCCTCATCCCACAATCCCAACGATCAAGATTTTCAAATTTATAGCAAAATCAATTTCTCTGACCACTAACTTGTTATGGTGCAGCTGTTGCCAACCCAAACATATGCACAGGTGTCGCCTTGGAGAAAGCTTCACCTGGAAAACATGAAATTACCCAAAATATCTGACTGGTTCAAACATGATGCTATGAACCCAGAATTCACAGCCCCATTCACCTCAGATCCCATCATAAAATGGGAAAATTTAAAAAACCAATCAACAAAACCCAATAACTCGCATCATGTAGGTACACTGCTGACTCAGCCACAATCAAGCGTACCTTGGTGGAACTGGACCACCTTGTGCTAAATACCCCGAGATCTGGCTATAGCCCCAACTGGGGATGCAAATGGGCGGAAATATCTGCCCGACTAAACACCCTCATATTTGAACACCAACACAGAATCAAAGTATCAAACATTAAAAGTTCATAAAGGAAGGCAAAACCTGCTCGACATACTTTTTCCGCCAATTCCACTTCTACGGCAAACAGCCTGTATGTACACAGGTCTGCAAGACCAACGGCACCATGGCCACTGACTCTGAGGAGGTCAAGGTGGAAGTACACCATTATTAAAATAAATTATACCGCAATACGCTGACAGACCCACAAAAAATTAAAAAATTTATACAAAACGCCGGGATACAAAGCACACTGCTGAAATACAATATTCTAAAACCTAATTACACAGGAGGAGCTTTGGGATACAATCCGCGGTGCACCATGTAGGAAATGCCTAGGGCCTGATGGGATACCCTACAATTTTTACAAAAAATATTTTCAACAAATTGCCCCCTCCTATTGGCATCTATGAACCAGTGCTTACTAAAAACACGCCTCCTACCTGGTGGCCATGAATCATATGTCATAACCTTATATAAAAAGGGTGACAAATTGGACCTGGCCAACTGGCGTCCAATCGCACTGTCTATTACTGATACAAAAATTCTAACAAAAATTTTAGCAGCCAGATTAGGCGCAATTGTCTCTGTCGTCCTGTCACCCAGCCAGTTTGGGTTTATACCAGGGCGCTCAATCTGAAACAACATACACCCTGTTGCAAACATATGTCAGTCCAAAGAAACTGGAGCCCTAGTCTTCTTAGATCAGGAAAAGGCATATGGCTGCTTTAGCTGGCCATACCTAAAGGAATGCCTACACGCTTACAAACTCCCACCCAGATTCATAAACTGGGCGATGCTCCTCACAGAATATGAAACCATGGCTGTATGCGGCCCTGGCTTCCTAACTAACAAGATCACACCACACAGAGGGCTCAAACAAGGGGACCCCCTCAGCCCACTGCAGTATAATTTCAGTTTTGACTACTCCTCCGCGTAACTGACTCACGCCTCATGGGCATAACTGCACAAGGACAGCCAACAGTCAAGATACTGGCCTTTGCGGATGACTGCGTAGCAGGTATAGCTAACAATGATGATGTCTGACAGCTGGAAAGCACCTAAAGGAATAATCCATGGTGAGCAACGCATCGCTCAACAAAAGGAAAAAAGAAATCATTTCTTAGGAAAGTATGCTAACAACTGGGCTACAACACCATAACCTCATACCCCCATACAAATGGAAAACCCACTCATCTTACCCTTCGCATCACCTCCCACCACCACTCCTGTCCGCCACCTTGGGATATGGCTGGAAACGGGGGGATATGCCAATGAGACAATGGAAAGAAACTTGCTACAACAGATATCCACCCGCGTCACCTCCCTCAAGGAAAGGTCCCCAGGACTAACGGGGCGAGTAACAGTTGCTAACTCACTCATCCTCCCAATACTATGGTACCCTGCCCACATGATCGCCTTCTCACCTACCTTCATAAACTTCAATCCGCGCGCTCATCCAGGGCTGGCTATGGCCCAGTTCTCACTCTCCCATACGGATGAGAACACTCTTCAGCCCACGCTCAAGTGGAGGCATGGGACAATAGATTTTGAGAGCCACGCCAACCGCATCCTGAGAATCTGGATAAAGGAAGTCCTTGCCCCATACCTCCCACAACAACACTGGTCCAGGGCAGCGAGGACTAACTTCGCACAGGCGCTCAAATTAACCAACCCACATAGCCCGCCCAGACTATTATCATACCTTGCTAAACACCCTACTGCAACGGGTCCACATGGAACCTTTCCACACTTCAAACGCATCCTCTGAACCATCTGCCGCATGGGATGGACCGTAGAGAACACAGGCACTGTGCAGGGAAGGGGACGACCCAGCCCCCACTTCATATTAAGAAATCTAGAAAACCACTCCCAGAGAGACATGCTTGCTACAACCTCAACCATTGCTAGAATCAAATACCTAGATGTGTTGGACATTCCCTACGACTTAACCACACAAAAGGCAGTGTGGAAAATGACGCACCACCCACTCCTACAGCTGAGAAAAAGAGCCAACGCCTGGCGCTGTCTGAGAAGGACCTATAGGACAGCGGACCGCTCCAATTTCCTCCACACAACCTGCGCAGTATGTGGAGGGAGGGCTCCCTACATCACCGCATAGAAACATGCCCCCCATCCAAAGCCATATGGAAGGAAGTCGCGCGCCTGCTTAAGATCCAAAACGAGCAGGAATTTTCTATATTAAAGAGCCTCCTCGCGCTCCATATTGAGTCACCAATCCCATCTAGCCTCCGTTCCCTAATGATACCCATTAAAATGTGGACAATCCACACCATTGCCTTAGATGCGTTCAGGGGCACAGTCCCATCCATTCATGGGGTTATCAACAGGTTTCACGTCCACTTATTGTTGCACTTCCACGCCTGGCTCTATGGATATATGAGGCCAAGGCAACAGGCGCTCATAGAATCGTGGTTCTCACTCTGGTTCCTACACACAGACCCCTTCCTTCACACCTGCTTCATAGCTGGGGAAACCCCCTTGGAGAAGTACACCAACCCCCATACCTGGCAGTCCCGCTGGCAACAGGGGTAACTTGAGTACCATGGGGTGCCCAATTTTATCTTTCTTCATTTTACACACATATTCAGTAATGCCCGTCCCCTGGTCAGCTTACCTCGGTTATATAAAAGTGAAGAGGATCTCTCTCAGCTTGTCCATTCTATCTTGATTTTTATATTAGCTTTTGGCCGTAAATTATTCTTTGGTTTGCTAAATTTCATAAATAAAGATATATATTCACCAGGTTGCCTCAACAGATTCCAGGGAAGGATACCAGTGTTGGGTTTTATTTATAAATGTGAGGACCAAGTCCTATAAAGGCTACATGATTTTTAGTCATTAATAGTTCTGGCGAATTCACCTTGGAGTCTTTATATCTAGGGCAATCTCTCGATGTAAATGTCATCATTGAGGCCAATTTTTGTTTACTTTTGAACAGACAAAGTCTCTGCTTTTAAGCATTCAAAAAATTTCTGGTATTATATTAGACAAAAATGGATTTAAAAAGAAAAGTTCTTTACATGATTTTACCTAGCCTTTAGTAGGCGAGTGAACTAGAGTCTAGAAGAGATCAGGGAAAAATTGCCTAAGTTTATCAGAATGGGGGTTTTCAAGACGATTTCCCCTGAGTATTTCAATTGGTTATATTAATGAGGTAAATATAGATAATCAGTGCTAGATAACACGAAGTTAATAATAATTTTTAGCCTTCACTTCAACATAGCATAATTTTACTGATTAGCAATTCAAAAGAAATAATAATTTTTTGCCTTTGATCTGATAAAGCGTAGAACATTAAACTATCTTAAAAATATAAATATGCGTGGATTTAAACTAATAGTAATTTAGAAACCTGAAGTTAAGGCTTCCAATGCATTGGGTGTGAAAACTGACAAACCCCCATGATACATCTTGTAAGGTCTGTGAGTAGGGAAGACTTAAGAAAAGGAAAGCAGAGTAGGAATCTGAAATTTTCCCTCCACCTCCTATAAAAAAACCATGAGAAGAAAAATATAGGAGCCACCTTCTGTTAAACCAGTGTGCATCAAGGACACCTCGCCTCCACTAGTTTAACAAGCTACAGAGAATGATGTAGTATTGGTTACCACCACCTCAGAAAGACTGCATGGCTGTGTTGCTAAAGATAATTACACCAAAGCCTTAGGTTTTACAGTTAAAACAATAAGAGCTTCTGGTCTCAACAGGGGAGACCTCAATGTGGATGGGTACAAGTGGATATAACCATTGAGATTTTAAAGGAATCCCGCCCACAACTAAGCAAAAAGAATAAGAATTATTTATATTGGGAAGATATTTTTAGAATTTCTCACAATAAAAATTCTGTAGATGTATATTTCTCTTTTTTTTTTTAGCACTAGGTGGTCCCACCCTAAAGGGGGGGGATACACTGGTCTTTATTTAATCACGCCTGAGCTCCTAAGAGCTTGAGGTGAAGGCAGGGGTAAGCGGAGGTGTCAAGAAAGGGTGGGGAAAAGCTTTTCCAGAACCAGGTGTCCACTTGAACCGACCTATTGGCCCATGGCGACATGGTAGGTACTCTCAGAACATTCTCAAAATGGACCTGAAAATGGTTGATCATATGGGCATCGCCCACAGAGTGGAGTCAAAAGTGGCGCTAAGTTTTAGAATTATAGTTAGTCCATATCACCACACCAAATGCCAGGACCCTTAATGATTAGGAGCAATTGGGGAGTGAAAGTTTGAACATGAAGTCCTGAACTGGGTGCGCTACCCAGGGTTCTGCTCACAGGAGTTCGCGGACCTTGCTCCAGAAAGGGGCTATGAGGGGGCAAATAAAGAAGCGACGGAGGTGGGTATCTGTCAGCTCTGTAGATCGTGGGAAACCCTTGTGCTGAAAGGTGGGACCAGTTCGATCCCCTGTCCTGTATGAGCAGTGTAGAACAAACCACAGTTATTGACAATTTTGCTGAGAGAACATGATGGGTAACTTCCTTCCAAAGCGCCTTGAGATCACATTCCACAGCGGGGGGTAAAAGTTTCAGGAGACGAGGCCGCATAGGGGGTCTGTCCAGAGGGTGGAGAAGGGAGATAACAATCGTCCCATTGTGGACCAGGGTGTGATGCCGGGGGCTGATCCCAGGGCCACCCCTTTTATAAGGGAAGGCATGGTACACCCGTACTCCTGCCCTCTTAAGTGCAAGGAGAGCCTGATTTCAGTAAAAACTTGATGAAGGTTTGAAGCGGTGGCCTGGATGTTTTTTTACCACTCTACCACAGCTGTAGGTGAGGTTCGTGGGAGCCCTTGAGAGGCCGCTAAGCCCTGGCGTAAAGCTGGAGCCCATTATGGCATTGGAGCCATATTTTAGCAAATGAAGGGCTTAAGGAACCCATCAGTATTAGGTGGCATGAGACCTAGTGTCTAAAATATCTATGCCACCTTCATTAAGGGGTCAGGATAATAAGGTGAGAGCTGTGAGTGGGTGGTTGGATTGTCATATCCAACAGCGAAGTATCGCATTCAACCTCGTGTAGAAACTGTCCATAAAGGGGCAGACATGAGCTAGAAACCATGGCTTTGATAGAATAAAATATTTGCCATAAGGGAGCGTCCCTGGGGGTGATACGCTGGCAGCGCCAGCTAGCTATACAAGAGTCTATTGCATTAGCAAGCGGTCCTCATTATCCTTGATTGCCACCCCTTGTGGTGTGGTGAGGACACATAAATGCCAAAAGGTGTCCTGGGTAGGTTCCAAATCAAAAGGCGGAGGAAAAGATGGGTACTAACTTGCACTATAACGGTTTTAAAAAAGTATTGACTTTTGCATTGGAAGCCTTGGAGTAGCAATCATGTCCTCCATGGCCAGGTCTAGGTACTTCTTACATCTAACTGCCACTGCTGTGTCATCATTAAATGCTATTGTGGGGATGGGGGTTCCCCCCGAACCTGAATACCCACCACACGTTACTGGAGTAGGGCCAGAAGAGGATCTAAAGCTATGTTGAACAATATTGCGCTCAGTGGATCCCCTTGCTGGAGAACCTGTTCAATCATAACCGCTGCTGTAAAGCCTGTAGGGGATAGTACCTTAGTGTAAATCTGGGCGTAAAGCGCTGATAGCCATGTCCTAGCTTGTGGTGGGATGTGGAGGCGGGTTAGGAAGGCGTCCAGATACTTTCAATTTACTCAATCATAGCTTTTTCCATATCCAGAAGCGCCACAAAACCATGTGTTTGAGACGAGGTAGCTGACAGGGTTGCCAGAAGCTCATTGTAATTGTACAAAGCAATCTCCCTGGGATAAAGTCATGTTGAGCTGGGTTGAGGCGTGGTACTGCCCACTTAATCATGCGGTTTGCTGTGAAGCTTAGTAATAAGTTTGTAGTCCGTGTTCAATAGTGATATTGGTCACCAGTTTGCAAGGTCCTCTGCTCGCTTTCTTATGGATAAGGGTCATAATTGATCCTCTCAAGTCAGGAAGTACTCCCCCTTCTGTCAAGAAGGTCAAGAAGAGGGGCTGGAGGGCCTTTGTAACTGCGACGGGATCCACTAGATACACCTCAAATGGGATACCATATGGGCCTGAGACTTCAAACGTGGGCAGTGGAGTAGAATATCCATTACTTCTTGCTGTGTAATTGGTGCAAGAAGTTCTTCATCCACTAAGAAATTAAACGTTAGTTCTGGAGCCCCTTAAATGAATTCATGAACATCTGCTGGGCTTACCTAGGAATCCTTGAAGAGGGCTGAATAGTAATGGTGGATATCGCTGGTGATGTCCTCCTTGTTTGTTGTGACAGTGGTCCTCACCCTCAGGGTTGCAATCTCCTGATCCTTTAAGTGGGATTTCTGCTTCTGGTAAAAGAAATGGGTGGGCCGTTCCCACTGGGTGTAGTAACGTGATGAGGTGAAGTTTGCTGCACGTTCTTCTTGCTCAGTAAGTTCCTGCTGGTATGTCTTGTAAGCCAATTCCCAAGCCTCCAACCATTGAGAGGAAGGCTCCGGTCAGCAATTCCTTTCAAGTGTCTTATTCTAGCTTCAGCACGTCCGACTTTAGCCTGGGAAGCTGTCATTCGAGCCTTAGCACAATTGTAGCCTACCTTTTAGGATCCTTGCTTTTGTATCAGCCCATTTTTCTTGTAAAGTGCGCAAATAAGGTGAGGCCAGGTGTTCTGGACCACAAATGGCTGCAATTACTTTCTTTCTTGCTAACTGGTGGTTCAAGAGCCCTGGAGCAATCCTTGGCCAAAATCTTCTTGATGTTCTGAGGATTGTTGTCAGGATCACTGTGATTAATTTGTGATCACTTATAGTGTTATCTCGGGTTATGAGAGGAGACTCAATCCACCAGCAAGGGGACCACTAGGGCCATATCAATCCGTGAAGCTGATGTGAATCTCTGACCTGCAATTTGGATCTGATACATATAGCCAAGACCCAATGTTGAGGGGGAGGGCATTCATGAAACCACTTGACCTGAGGGAATTTTAAAGCTGAGCTGTACCTCATCTGTCTTGTTTTGTAGGAGAAAATGTGTCACGCACCTGGCTCAATATTGTGTTGAATTCCCCATCAGCACTGTATTGGCTGGGAGTTTTAGTAGAGCTAGTTCTTCCAAAAGATGGTCCTGCCCTTGGACTGCATTTGGCAGGTATACGCTTGAAAAAGAAGGAAAACTTAGGGTTAATATTTAGCCTATTTAAGGCGATCATCTAGGTATTTTGAAAATTGTAGGGTTTTCACCAGTAGGTCGAGGATAATAAGGACCACATAGTGTGTCCAACAGGAGTTACCTCCAAATTGGTCATTACATTCTACAAAATCAGAGGGGGGACTTGGGCTCCTGGACGGCAGCAATATGTGGATGTATATTTCTCTAATTGCACATATATTGCTACTTGAGTGAATAATATTAAAGTCAGAGCAATTGACACTGGGACAACTAAATTTCGAATTTTGAAATATTACAATCACCTAAAAAATTATCTTATTGAATCTAACAAACAATGGTGGTAACGTCCACTGAACACTCCTCCAATTCATCATATTTCACTAAAACCATACTAAAATCAAAAAACTTCTAGATTGCTGACTTGTGCATCATCCTGTACAACCCGCTCCCAAACTGCAGCTGCAAAATCAGATGCAAATCAAATTTTATTAAATCACGTGGGATCACAAATGATACCACCACTTTAAGTCCTACCCCAAACAATTCTGTGTTGACTGAGTGTCAACCAATTAGTGCGCCCCACACTGAAGGCGCATCTAATGAATTTAACCACAGTAACAGGGAGTATTGCAGCTCCCAATACCGCGCAGGGGATTGGGATGGCTTTGCCAACCGTCTCCCCTTTGGAAATCAGCCTGTCCTAAACTGAATCTTCAGTGATTGTTGAGTCAGTTGGACATCATTTTTCTACTTATAAAATTAACCAAAAAGGCCAAAATGAACCTACGGTAGTTGGTGAATCAGTTGGCCATTTTTTTAATAGTTTGGAAGGCAACCAACGCACCTCAACTGAATCAACAGTAGTTTATAAATCAGTTAGCCATAATTTTCATCAAAATCAAAATCAAAATTAAACTCAAATTCAACTGAAACTAGTAAATAGCCAATCAACCAGCTGAAAAATCCCTGCCAGTATCTGCTGATGGTTGGATGAAGGCTGGAGTAACTGATTGGTTTGATGAAGATCCTAAATCAACCAATCAATTGTCAGGTTTAAGCCCAAACCAGCTAAGCCTAACCAACCTGCCAAAATTTGAGTACCAACGGGGAAGGCCCATCAGGGGCCAGCACAGAAAAACCAGAGAAATGCCGGCGCCTCCATCCGGGGTTTCCATGGGAAATCCGCTAAATTAAATTTAAATTTAATTTAATTGTAAACAGAAATAAGTGAGTGAAGGATGCTTCGGGCGTATAGCAGAAAACGCTAGTTCCTGCACCACCCACCATTGACCCTCTTGAAGCTGCTTATGTGGCTGAAGTGAGGAAGAAATGGACGATAATTCACTCAAAACATGCACACTAAAACCACTCTTGCCCATGAAGTTAAAGTCTACTACGTACATAATCTGTTGAGTTTTATGCAAGAGATTATCTTAGCTATTTTGAAGCAAAAGTAAGAGCCATTCCATTGGGCACCACCATTCATGAAGTAGTTGAAAGCCATTTATATTGATTTAGAGTTTACAACTGCATTGGATGTAGACCGTGCAGCCTCAGTTACAATTGAGATTCCGCATGGCTCTCTTTGTGTGCTGAGAACTAGATCTAAATTTTAAAAATTTCCTGGGTAACTTTCTCAAATCTTCCAACTACAGTGGACCCAGAATCCCTTAAGCTTGCGCTTCATCGAGGATTGATGGAATTTGGGTCAGTTCTATCAGTAGATCTGTGTGCACCAGCCTACTATGCTCCAACCCAGAGGGCTAATATTGCTAGAGTATCATTTATCCCTAACCCAATGGTGGCCTGAAACATGGAGATGATGCCACGTGTGCAGCCATTAGATCCTGTTCATAAATCTTCTTTGGTGATCCAGACCAGGCATGACCACGTTGCTCATGGTGTAATTATTTGGGCCACCTATATAATAGTTTTAAAGCTTGTAAGCAAACTCTATCATTTAGTAGCCAAGTCCCACACGAAGGTAAGATATGTTCCCACACAGCAGCAGCGGCAATACAACAACCAACCCACTGGGTACCAGTACAAGATATAATCTCTCTGCCCTTCGTGTAGCAGATGATAAGGCACAGCCAGTAGCACAACTTTACTCCCTTAGTGTGGAAAGCCTCTCCCTATGGTGTTTCCCTTCTAAATAGTAAGACCCATCACCAGTCCAAAATAAGCGCAAATCTGCTTATCATCAAAAATAACACATAGGACGCCAGCCAGGGGTATCTTTTAAACAAATTCAGTATAACAAAATACCTCATGGGTGGAACAGACATGGTTTACTCCAAGTAGGTGGAGGCTCCAAGCCATTACCACTCCCACCATCTAAGGGTATTGCAACTCAGACGTCATTCTCAGATTTGGGGAGGTGTTTATGGACTTGGATACATCAGATATACACAAATGGAGGAGTCTAGGGAGGACCCTCAAGATATACCTGTGCAAAGCAGCGGGTTAGTAAGTTGCTCTGGCTTATAGGCTCCTCAGGACCGTCACCTCATGATAACCCCCTCCTCATCAAGAAACATGGATTGCTGCAGAGAGTCAAGCTTAAGAACTAAAAATGTGCAGCCTTAAGATGCAGGTGGAAACTCTTAACCCCCAGGATATGGAGGGGACAGCTATGAGGCACCAAATGGGCACCCTGACCCTGCAGTCCATTAACTCTAATGGGCTGCAGGATTACAAGCGAGAGCCCGCCATCTCTGCAACTTCAGGTCAACTTAAGTAGATATTGCAGCCTTCTAGGGGCTCCATTTCCCCCTCAAAATTGTAGCATGGAATGACCAATTTGGAGTTAACTACTTTTGTACACATTAGTTGGCCCTTATTATCTCAACCCCGGGGTGAAAACGCACCAATTTTTAAAAAACCTTGATGATCGCCTTGAATTGCTAAATTATCAACCCTTGAGTTATCCTTTTTTGTTGCAAGCATATACCATCCAAATGCAGTCCAAGAGCAGGACCATCTTTTGGAAGAACTAGCTCTACTAAAAATCCCATCCAATACAGTGCTGATGGGGAATTCAACACAATATTGAGCCCGGTGCGTGACACATTTTCTCCTACAAAACAAGACAGATGAGGTACAGCTCAGCTTTAAAATTTCCTCAGGTCAAGTGGTTTCATGAATGCCCTCCCCCTCAACATTGGGCCTTGACTATATGTATCAGATCCAAATTGCAGCTCAGAGATTCACATCAGCTTAACGGATTGATATGGCCCTAGTGGGCCCCTTGCTGGTGGGTCGAGTATTCTCTCCCATAACCTGAGATAACAATATAAGTGATCACAAATTAATCACAGTGATCCTGACAACAATCCTCAGACCATCAAGAGGATTTTGGCCAAGGATTGCTCCAGGGCTCTTGAACAACCAGTTTGCAAAAAAGAAAGTTATTGCAGCCGTTTGTGGGCCAGAGCACCTGGCTTCACCTTATTTTTGAACTTTATAAGAAAAATAGTCTGATACAAAAGCAAGGATCCTGAAGGTAGCCTACAATTGTGCTATGGCTCAAAATGATTGTGGACCAGGCTAAAATCAGATGAGCTGGAGCTAGAATAAAATATTTTGCAAGACAAATCCAACCAGTACATTTCTTAAAATGGTTAAAGGCTTAGAAATTGGCCTAAGAGACGTATCAGCAGGAACTTCCTGAGCAATAATAACGCGCAGCAAACTTCACATCGTCACATTAATACACTCAGTAGGAATGGCACACCTGTTTCTTTTAGAAGAAGCAGAAATCCCGCTCAAAGGATCAGGAGATTGCAACCTTGAGGGTGGGGACTACCATCACCACATTAACGGAGGAAATCACCAGCGTGATCCACCATTACTATTCAGCCCTTCTCAAGGCTTCCTGAGTAATTCCAGTAGATGTTCATGATTATATTGGAGGGGCTCCAGAACCAATGGTAAATTTCTAAGAGGATGAAGAACATCTTGTACCAATTACGCACCAAGAAATAATGGACATTCTACTCCACAGCACACGCCTGAAGGCTCCAGGCCCAGATGGTATCACATTTAAGTGTTTCTAGTGGATCCTGTCACAGTTACAAAGGCTCTCCAGCCCCTCTTCTCGATCCTCTTGGCAAAAGGCGGGTACTTCCTGGCTTGAGAGGATCAATTATGACCCTTATCCATTAGAAAGCGAGCTGAGAGGACCTTGCAAACTGGAGATAAATATCACTTTTGAACACAGACCATAAGCTATTAACTAAACTTCTAGAAAACTGGCTGACTAAGCGGGCAGCACCACGCCTCAACCCAGCTCAACATGGCTTCCTACCAGGGAGATCGCTTTGGAACATTTACAATGAGCTTCTGGCAAGTCTGTCAGCTACCTTTTCTTAAACACATGGTTTATTTCGCTTCTGGTTATGGAAAGAGCACACGATCAAGTAGATTGGAAGTATCTGGATGCCTACTAACTCGCCTCCACATCCCACCACAATTATAGGTCATGGCTATCAGCGCCTTATGACCAGCTTTACACTAGTGTACTGTCCCAAACAGACTTTACAGCAGAAGTTATGGTTGAACAGGGTCTCCATCAAGGGGATCCATTGAGACCAAACTTTCTCAACATAGCTTTGGACCCTCTTCTGGACCTACTCCAGGAACGACTGGTGGATATTCAGGTCCCTGGGGAACCCCCATCCACACCATAGCCTTTGCTGATGACACATTCTTGTCAGTAGGATGTAAAAAACCTAGATTTGACCATGGAGATTTTGGATCGTACTCCAAGGCGTCCAATGAAAGAGTTAACACTTCTAAAACCATTATAGTACAAGTGGTTCCCCATCGTTTCCCCCTTATTTTGGTTTGGAACCTACCCGGGACACCTTTCAGCATCTAGGTGTCTTCACCACACCACAAGGGGTGGCAATCAAGGATAATGAGGACCGCTTGCTCAATGCAATAAACTCTCATATATCTAGCTGGAGCTGCCGGCGTATCACCCTTCAGGGATACAACTTGATGGCAGACGTTTTTCTATCAAAGCTATTTTTCCTCTCTTATATCTTCACATTTACGAAAGTTCTTATAGGAGTTTGAATGTGATATTTCGTTGTTGGATATGACAATCCAACCACCCACTCACAGCTCTCACCTTATTATCCTGACCCCTTAGTGAAGGTGGAATAGGTATTTTGGACATTAGATCTCATGCCACTTCAATACTGATGGGGTTCCTTTAGCCCATCGTTTGCTGAGATATGGCTCCAATGCCACAATGGGCTCCAGCCTTACTCCAGGGTTTAGCGGCCTCTCTAGGGCTCCCACGGACCTCATCAACAGCTGCTGGATAATGGCTAACTAATAATCCAGGCCATCGCCTAAAACCCTCCTCAAGTTTTTACTAAAATAAGGCTCTCCTTGCACTTAAGAAGGCAGGAGTACGAGTGTATGACGCCTTCCCTTATAGAAGGATTGGCCCTGGGATCAGCCCCCGTCATCACACCCTGGTCCTCAATGGGAGGATTGTTATCTCTCACCTCCACCCTTTGGACAGACCCCCTATGCGGCCTCATCTCCTTAAACTTTTACTCTCCGCTATGGAATGTGATCTCAAGGCGCTCTGGAAGCAAGTTACCCATCCTGTTCTCTCAGCAAGAGTGTCAAATACACTGTGGCGTGTTCTACACTGCTCATACAGGACATGGGATCGAACTGGTCCCACCTTTCAGCACAAGGGTTGCCCACGATCTACAGAGCTGACAGACACCCACCTCCAACGCCTCTTTACTTGCCCCCTTATAGCCCCTTTCTGGATCAAGGTCCGCGAACTCCTGTGAGCAGAACCCTGGGTAGCGCACCCAGTTCAGGACTTCATGTACAAAATTTCAGTCCCAAATGCTCCTAATTATTGAGGGTCCTGGCATTTGGTGTAGTGATATGGACTAACTATAATTCTAAAACTTAGCGCCACTTTTGACTCCACTCTGTGGGCGATGCCCATATGATCAACCATTTTCAGGTCCATTTTGAGAATGTTCTGAGAGTATTTACCATGTCGCCATGGGCCAATAGGTCAGTTCAAGTGGACACTTGGATTTGGCAAATCTTCCTCCCCACCCTTACTTGACACTTTCACTTACCCCTGACTTCACCTCAAGCTCTTAGGAGCTTAGGTGAAATTATTTAAAGATTGGTTTATCCTCACTGTAGATTGAGACCACCTAGTGCTAAAAAAAGAGCAACTAACAGTGAAGCACTGGTAAATACTGTATCCACTAAACTTGTAAAGAATCTAGCCACACTACAGACATAGATCATCAGAAAATCTATGATACTGTGGGCCCTAAGACCACAATTCTTAAGTAGCATCCAGTGCATTGCTACTCCGTTTTGAATCACTGATGATAATTACTCCAGACATTGTTTTCCTGAATCATACCCATCATTTTTTATTAGGACTCATTTATGAGGACGTATGACTCCAGAGATGATTAGGAGAGAGTACTTTGAATAAAACAGACAAACTTTTCTGATATTTCCTAAAATGATAAGGATGAGGCCCCGGTGCCTCAAAATAAGGTTTTTTAACCTAACGTTCAAAGATTATATAAAGCCTATTAGTTATCAGTGACTGCATGGCACATAACTAGCGGTAAATCAACAGATTGTGGAATCTAATGGTACCATACTACATGCTAATTGTACCCTAACCATTCCGGCAAACCATCAAAAAAAGTGGGAACAAATAAATTTTTATAAAACCTAAGATTTTTTTAACTAATTAATTGTGCCAATTCGTCATTCCAATTTGGAAACTACTGCCGCGCCTAAGATTATCTTTCCTAACAATAGTGAATTTCTGGTTATTTAATTTTGGTTGAAATCAAGTGAGAATGCACAGATCATATTAGCACAAAAAACTGATAAGGACAGTATACCAAAAAAAACAATAGAAAAATAATAAGTAAATTAGACCTTTATTACATGATCCTCCACATATGCTTTAGTATAAGGTGTGTACTGCCTGCGCAGTAGATCCAATAAAAGCTAAAGAAAACTTATCAAACAGATGTAGTCTTGGACTTTGTCATGAAATTTGCTAATTAAGGTGATATTGTGCTTACAATTGTGTGAATGACAACCTGTGATTGCCTAGAATGCGGTGACATAGCAGCCCTAGTGACTTGGAGATGAGACTCCCTATGGTTCCTGTACATGAAGTAAAAGTTAAATAACATACCAAAGGCCCCATAGCTAACTATATGGCTGAAATGAGGGCAAACGCGGGTCTTGATGGGGCAACCCACAAAACAGGAGAGGCATGGAGGATAACTGCTTCTCCTGGGTTGCAGTTGCTAGATTTCAGATTCATTCACAATATTCTCTTGTTCAAATTTTATATATAGGAATCGATAGGTTCAGTGAAAATGATTGACTCACGAAAATAAGCATTAGTTTTTGAGACAAATAAATTGTCCAAATTGCATACAGGGTAATTTAGGCATCGCGTGCAGTTATTGGGGTTTTTTAAGCTGCCATGTGGAATTAGAAAAGTTGCTTATACGGCGGATTGATTTATTAATATAAATCAAGGTAGATTTCCTAAAGGAGCAATGCTCCAGACTTGGCACCTGGGTTTGCCTCATTATTGCGGAATGGGCAATCATCACCTGTGAACAACTTAGCAAACTTGACGGAATGGGGACCTGCCTCATCCAGATTGCGCTAACTCAGCTGTGGGATGGCAAGGTGTATCGGGTGGGTAACAATGGCCTTCTCAAGTGAGGTATTGTAAGGCTTTTTGGCTAGCTTGCACTGAACAAGTGGTGGGTTGACAAACTGGATCTGGCAGATTGGGGAGTCCTTTTTGGATGGTGGATTGGGAAATCAGTTTGTGAGCATAACCTATGATGACTTCAGCTAGCAAATGGTGAGCCACTGTTTTCAAGGATCATAGTGCCCAATCCATGATCATAAGACCCAGTATTCTGATAGTGGCGTGTTTGGTTAGGTTCAAAGCAAAAATTTAGACAGGAAGTAGGTTGGCAGAGGCCGTGTATTTGGTTTTAAAACCGGGTTTTTTATTCGTCTTAAAATTAAATAATGAAAAAAGCTAATGACCCTAGAAAGGGAGGTTGCCTTTTTATATTTTTTGGCAGCAAGCAAAATTTGGGGGATGGCCTGAAATGGGCTTACTGACGTGCATGTGATTAGCAGCCTTGGTTTGAGGGGTTATCAGATAGCTTACATATGAGGTCTTAAAAGCTCTAACAATGTAATTCCCAGATAATCCATGTGAGTAAACTATTTATTCCAAACTTGAGCGGATTAGTTAAAACTTAAAGCTTGGAAGTTTTAGTTCATGTGGAATTGATTTTGATGATCAGACACTTTTCATTCTCGTTACAATCACTGTTTTCAATTAATATGATTCAACACTAGGTAAGTTTGATAATCATAACGAGAATATTAGTGTGCACCCAACAACAGTTAAGGGTTGTGCGAGCGTAGTAAAGGGAACAGGGTCAGTATTCGCACCTTCCAAAGTTTGAAAACGCTTTGGCATCACAAATGGCCAATATAGAATAAAGAAAACATCAGTGAGTATTTCACTAGAGATTTTAACCTGGAAAGCAATTTGCAACCAGTACATCAAAATTCCGCATTCTCAGCCCCTGTCATCAGTGGAGCAAAGATTTCAAGTTTTTCTGGATAGTAATTTAATGGCACTTTGGGAAACTTTCTGCAGTGATGTGCACAAACACTTCCTGGTCACTGTATACATTTCACCACACTCTATGACCTGCAGATGATTGGATTTTGGTTTTTTTCCGCGCAAGCAGCAAACTTTACTGCACAGGTGCGCGTGGTGGTTGATCTCCTAGATGGTCACAGTTGGTTGAAATGAAGTGCACACATTGGACTAAATCCAACAAAATATTTGCCACCTTTGACTTCCCCACAATGGTGAAACGTGAAGTGCTGGAGCTTTACCTCTCAGTTGAGCTTAGAATCTATGGTGAACTTCACTCTTTTGAAATGCAGCATTTCACACTTATGCCTAATCTGAGCATGGGCAAAGAATTGCAAAGAATGACCCAACCGTGGTCATTGTGGAAGATTTGATTTAGATATTACACACCGCAGTTGTAAATATTTATGGGCAGGAATTCCACCCGTTCCACATTATGGTGGATAGCGCACCCCCTATCTGCACCTTTTGTTGTGCTTTTGGCTATAAGGAAAATACATGCCCTTCCAGAGAGGGCATCACTCAGAATGAAATTCTTCATGACGCAATGGGAAGCGCTGAATCCATTACAAACCTACTATTGACACTAATGCCGCCTTTCCATGGGGTGCGTAGGGGTGTTACATTCAGGTAAAACCTTTGTCTCCACAAGAGCGCAAAAAGGCCAAACAGACTCATAGAGCAGTTGCCAAGGCAGCGGCTTTGGAAGCGTCTGTGATCCCACCAGCCCAGACCCAAGCTTATATTGAGTCATTCACTGCGTAAGCATATTGAGAATCTGCTCACCAATCAGATTAAGCTCACAAACCTGTGGAACAGGGGCTCAAGTAAGATTCAACCACGCAAAGTTACTATGCACCAATTGAAACTGATTTCCCAACCCAACCCTCCCCAAGTTTTTGTTGACCTCTGTTTATACACTGCAGCATCACCGCAATGAAAAATGATAACCTAAAGCAAACATCACCAAAACCAAAACTAAACCCAGCGCAAAGGGTACCCTTAAGGACACATACAATAGGTTGCAAACCTGAGTGCAAACAGCAGCTGCTGAGAAAGCGGTGTTGGAAGGGCAAGGGGGCCCTTCCCACTGCACCTAAGTTGTGATGGGGGATCTTTCACAATAGGGACGTTAAACATCGCTGGACTCAAAGCCTCTCCATCCTGGGCTAGGAAACTGAGTTTGTTAAAAATTAATTTACCCGTGGACATCCTGGCCGTTCAGGAATCCCACTGTCCACATGGTGCTGAGGACAATAGGGAAACCATGATTTTCCCCTCCCTTTTTTTGGTCACCGCACTGTAGGGTGCTTAAATATGTGACCCATAGCTTTATATTTATATCCAAAAATTCATACCTCAATAGTTGTGTGCTGGTTGTGTCCTTTTCATGTGACAATATAATGCACGATATCATTAATGTTCCCACCCTGACCTGTGCGCGGTCTTGCTGGGAGCTCCTCCCATCCGTAACTTCCCTCTTCTATCTGATAAATTTCTGGTGGGCGACCAGAACTGCTGGGCCAACTTTGCCACCAATTGCAGGCCTTCAACGTCTACCCCCCCACAGGGGAACATCAAACACCACGTTCTAAAAGCCACCATGGGGCTTTTTGATACCCTCCTCCAAACATGCATCATTACTACCTAACATGTGGTTATCCCCATATGCACAATGGTCATCTGAGATCTCTGCCCCGCATTGACCTTATTCTTGCCCCGTTGAAAATTTGCCTCATATTGTGCGCTTTATGATGACGAAAATTGATTTCTCCAACCACAAGATGGTATTGATATCCTTCAACTTATCAAACCCATCAGTATGGGCGCCAAAGTGGTGCAAATCTTGTCCAGTCAAGATCACTTCGCCCATATTAGTATTGGTGGACAACAAAACTTCATCACTGGATTTAGCCACACCGTTCTGTGCTGACCCACTTTCTACCTGTTAACCTTCAAAGCAAACACCATCCTTCAGGAACGCCATATCTCATTGCGTCGCTCTCAGGATGGCTCATAAGTCATTAAGAACATGCTAGCAGAAGTAGACCACCTGGAGACTAATATCCCTGCTGCAGGTTTTAGCCCAGCTTGGGGTCATAAGTGAGCAGAAGTATCTGCTCTTCTCCTCGCACTGGTAATACAACACAAACATTATGTTTGTGTTCAGTTCAAGGCAAAAGCTATAATAGTGGGTGACATGTGCTCCGCCTATTTTTTATACAAATTACTTAACGCTGCAACATCTAATCCTGCAAACAGGTAAGGTGGCTGGACAACTTCGTCGCAGAAACTCCAGCCAAAGTGGCAGTCAAAGTTTGAAACTTTTACTCCAAGTTTTATAAGTCTGAATCTTTCGAATGGCTGAAATTGTTGACTTTCTTGATGGTGCAAATATCCACAATATTTCCTGATACACAGAGTTAAGAATTTTATTGCTAAGGATGAACTCTGTTATGCTGTTTGCCGTTTAACGCACAGGAAGCTCCAGGTCCAGATGGGATTCTGTATGAGTTCTACAAGAGATATTTTGATTATTTCTACTCTTTGTTGCTTGCCTCAAGGAACAAATGTCTTTTAGAAATGCGCCTCCTTCCTGGGGGCAAGGAGGCATACATGATAACGCTATTTAATAAAGGAGATAAGCTGGACTTGGGAAATTGGCGCCCCGTATCACTCACTAATAAAGATACTAAGTTATTTAAAAAAATCAGGTCTAACCGCCTAGGGGAAGTTGCTTCTTAAGTAATCTCTTCTGAGCAATTCAGTTTCATCCCCAAGCGGTCAATCTGGGACCATTCGCGCCATAGCCAATGTCTGACAATTTATGGCTACAGGAACGCTTGTGTTCTTAGACCAACAAAAGGCTTATGATAGGGTCAATTAGGATTACCTCTAAACCTGCCTTCACAAATTCTTCTCCCTCACCCAGTTCATAAATTGGGTGATGTTGCTCATTGAATCTGCCACAATGGCTGTGCGTGGCCCTAGTTTACTCTCTGATGTGGTTCACCCTAAAAGGGGTCTTCGCAAAGGGGACTCTTTAAGTTCACTCTTGTACAACCTCAGCCTCAACCCACTTTTATGCAATGTTAATTCACGCCTTGCTGGTGTTCATGTATAAGGCAAACACCGGTTAGTATGCTGGCATTAGTCTACAATTGTGTGGTTGGGGTTTCAAATAACCATGATGCATGCGCGCTAGAGGCTACTATTTAGGATTACTCCAGGGTCAGTAACGCCTCCCTTAGTGCCTCCAAAGCCGAAATCATTTTCCTCAGAAGGTATTAAGACCGCTGGTAACCAGCACCCCGTTTCCCACTTGATTCAGCAGCTAGCTCACAGGTTTGCTTGTCCCGTTTACTTTATAAGACACCGCTTGTTCTCCCTTTTGTGCTAAGACCCAGTTCTAGTTCAGTGCACCATTTGGGGGTGTGGTTGGAGGTGGGAGGGTACACGTCATCTGTAATGGACACCACATCCTTGAAACTGTCACAAAGCAAATCGCTTCCCTAAGAGCCCACCAGACACCCTCACAGGCCAGAATGTGCTTGCTAGCTCTATGATCCTGTCCAAAGTCTGGTTTGTGGCCCACACCATCGCCTTATCCCCTTCTTTCTTCAACTCTTTATACTTTCTCCTATAAAAGTGTGGCTTTGGTTAGGCAGCCCTCCCCCTGCGCGCTTGGATGTCATGTTAGGCCCTCACCATAGTGGTGGTATGGGCCTGATCAACTTCAAAGCCCATTGCCAAAATACTGGGCACCTGGATCGCTTCAGTCACCAACCCCACAATCTTAGACCAGCACTGGTCAAGCGCAGCCACTCTACTTTTTCCCGCATCTTCTGCCTCCACAATCCTACCCACCCTCATTCTATACTTACCTATATGGCCTCTCATCCCTCTGCCACGGTCTCACATGGTACTTCACCCCACTTCAAACATATTCTCTTCTCCATGCGGAGATCTTAATGGAGAATCAGCATCAGTGGACACACCGCTAGAAAAAATAGCCCTACTCCAAGTTTCAAACAAGAAGTCCGTGGGCAAGCTGTTTGGAACAACTTAATACCCAATTTCCCCCTCTCATTGCCCTAGTGGTTTACCTTGACAAGCTGGATATCCCATACAATATGGAGACCCATAAGGACATTTGGCGGTACACCACCATCCTCTTTTACAACCCCAGTTTCGCGTATATGTGTTAAGATTCCTTATAATGGTGTATCACATGGCTGAGCGGTCCAATGCCTCTTAATCTTCATGCATTGTGTGCGGTCAATTTGGGTCATTAGTACATTACTTGGAAAATTGCCCGCCATCACAGGAGATCTGGCGGGATGTTATGCGCCTCCTTTTCCAGGAGCTTGAGCAGACTTTCAACCTACCTAAAAACATCTTTACCTTTTTCATGACCTCACTATCTACCCTTCTCTCCGCGTTTAAATTGTAGAAATAGCACTATAGAAAATCCATAGTACTGTCCTTGATGCACTATCTGGCAGTACCCTAACATTCCGTGAAGCTGTGCGTCACTTACACTCCCACCTCACAGATCATTTTCAAGTTTGGTTGCTTGACCACCTTCCATTCTGCCAACGCCAGTTGGTGTTACCCTGGTTCCCCGTCTGGTTCCCCTCATCATACCATTTCAGACATTTATGTTCAGTTTTGACCCATGCTTCTCCTTTCACTCCCCCTCTTTCTTCCACTGGCAGTCCTGCTGGCAAAAGGAGGTAGCTTCGGCTCCTCTGGAGTGCCCCTCGTTTTTTAGAACTAATGGTGCCCAGCCCAAAGGGCGGAGCTGCCACGCATCTTAATTTGCGAATGAGCCAAAAAAAGGGATTACAAAATAAAAAAAGACTAATACAGTTATAAGTTATCAGCTTATGAAGCCAGATCAGAAGGTAGGAAGCTTTAAAAAAAGCTTTTGTCCAGTGCCCGCTTTAGCTGGTGGACCATGGCAGACATCATTGGGGTGGGAGCATCAGCGACATGGGGCATAATGAGGTATAGTTGTGGATTTTCTTTGTTTAATAGGTCAGCGGTGTCCATAGCCTCAACATATTGAGCAAGTTGATGCTCAGAAAAAGTGAGGGGTGCCCCTCGTTTTCTTGGTGTTTATAACTTGGTGTTTATCAGAAGTTTTCATCTCATGTTCGGCCTTCCCCAGTTAAAATTTAAAGAGATTATAATGATTAGTTAAACCTTTTATTTAAATGAAAAAATTTGGGATATGTTATTGTCTCAGATCAGCCCCATCACCGGAAATCTTGGTTTATATGGTCAAAACTGGTTTATGACTAAAAAGCAGTTTCTTGTGTTTTTCAATCGATTTTGAAGTTTCCAAGGGGTTTTGGAGGTTAATGGGTAGGGACCAGATGAGGGTAGGGTCCTGCTGATGGCTTCTGGCCGGAACTACCTCACTAAAGTACCATTGATATTATTAACAAGGGAATTAGAAAAGTGGGGTAACTAATTTGGCTTTTGGTGTCTAATGCATTTATCCAGCGTTCAATTACAACACACGCCTTGCCACTCAGCTAAACCAAAGGGCTTACAGGTGTCTTAGGACCCTTCTTTCCTTTTATAAGTGAACTATTTACGATCTATACCAAGAGTTTGGGGTTTCTGGACATACTTTATACTCTCCTTTTTGAGCAGTAACTTCGCTCTTCCTGGTACATGAACCAGGGCATAGTTCTTGTGTCTAACAAGGAGTTTGATGGCCAGAATAGCAGCGGATCCCTTATGTGGATAGGGGGCCTCCAGATGTGACTCATAGGACTCAGCCACTAGCTTATAAAGTTCTCATAGCCCATGAGCTTACCCATCTACTTTTATAGACAGGGTAACTTTTACATGCAACCAGGTACTGAACTGTCCTTCTAAATTCCTTAAGGTCAGTATTTCATCCACTTCTGGCTCTTGTGACTCCCTCACATTGTAGGCTCTGGCGTGATAGGTTGCTATCCCTTGAAAGGAAATAACTGGGAAAAGTGGAATACATTAGGCTGTTTCCTTTTTTTTAGCACTAGTGGTGATCAATCCAAAAGGGGGAGCCACCACACATCTTTATTTACAAATGGGCCAAACAAAGGGATTATTAGTAATAGAAAATACCTAATATGGCACCTCAGCTAACAGGCTAAGAAGCCTTATTGGAGGGTGAGGGAGCTTTAGGGAAAATTTTCTCTGGCTCCCACTTTAGCTAGTGGACCATGGCGGACAGCACAGGGTGGAAGCTTTAGTGAAATGTAGCATAAGGGGGTATAGTTGTGGGCTTTCTACATCTATGAGGCCAGCGGTATTCATTGCCTCAACAATTTGAGCAAGTTGATGCCCAGAAAAAGTGATGAGAGCTGTCACACTTTTGAAAGATTTGATGTGGAGGTGGGTTTCGGGATAATTGGGGTTAAAAAGAGAATTTTTTGCCACATCAATGCAAGCGCAGCTTGCACCAAAATCGAGCTCCAAAATTTTTATATTTTGCATCTTCCTCAAAATCATGGGAAAAATTGGGGATAGGAATACCCTCAACAATGGACTCGATTACCCTATAGTGTTGCTGGCAAAGTAGGGTGTTGGAAGGGGCTGCTGCAGCCTCAACTGCCATTTTATTATTTTTATAAATTGGAAAAACATTTCAAGGGCGAAAACAATGGGGATGCAAATTGAGAAGTCAACAAAGAATCCTCCAAAGCAAATTTAAGTTTCACATGGCTTGGCCGTTCCTCCTCATCAAATTTATTTGAGAGCCTGAATGGATTGGATTTAGCCAGCACTGGGCCAGCCACTGGTATTGGGTAGTGTCAGGAGCTGATTGGCCACATGTTGTCAATAATGGCAGCTCAGCTGAAACTGGTCCACCCATCACCTCAGGATTCTGTAATCTGGTCAAATTTGTTCTAAAAGTTTTAAGAATTTGTTTTTTATTGGCTACCACTTTTGGAGCAGTGATAAATTGCCCTGAGGTTGGGGGCAAAATGATTAAGCCTCATTCAAAAAAATTGGGGTAAAATGGCCAGGGCCCAACGCCTGAGGGATGAGCAGCGGAAGCAACAGAAGTGGAAACCATGAGGCACTTGTACTTTGAGTGATCATGCTCAAAGCACAAGGGGAAAATGGCACAACCATTTTTGACGCATGCCCAAAACAGGTGATCAGGGGTGGATCTGATCATGGTGCGGGGGAATTGTGAGGTGAGAATTGTGATGAAATGGGCGGATCATTACAAAGGCATGAGGCCCTGCCAACCAATCTGCCCCTTTTTACCACAAACTTCAACATGGGGTCTGCGCCGTAAATGGCCAAACCCTCCATGAGCTTGTGGTGGAGGCGTTTGGGGGAGAGATGGGAGGGCAACCCGGCAAACTACATTAGGCTTTTTTTCAAAGGGCATGAATCTTGAAGCAGTGTGCACCATTACCAAAGTATCTTCCCAATTTGAAAAACCTGAGCGCTTACTATTGAGCTTCCATAATGGGACCTTCTTATTCAAGTGTCGGGTGTCAAGAATAACAAGTGAGTTTTCTGAGATATTGTGCCCTGGAAGTCACCTCCTATCAGCAAAATTCTTTTTATCTCCAATGGCTTTAGTTAAGTTTTTGAACAAGTTTTGGGTGTCCCAAATCTAGTTGATGCGGTCCTCTGCTGCAGGAACAACAGAGGTCAGACGTGGCCCAATCTGGAATGAGGGGTTGTACCCCAGGGTGGATTTAAATGGGGAAAACCAAGTGGAGGATTGAAGCGTGTCTTTTGCGAATTGTTCCAGAGGGAGGTTCATAGCCCAAGTATTCTGGGTTGCAGAGTAATAGCAACGCTTTTATTGTGCTAAGACTTAATTAACTCATTCAGTTTTCTCATCTGATTGTGGGTAATATATGGTGAACGTCAGGGCTTGATACAGAGAAGTCTCAGCAAGGAGTCCCAAAACATGGGTGTGAATTGAGGTCCACATTAATCACAATTTCTGTTGGGAGGCGAATCATGGCGAAAAAAAGAGTGATAAAGAGAGCTGCTGTATCTGCCAAAGTAATGGCTGTGGGACCTGGTATGAAAATCGCAAAATTAATAATCTTCTTACAATCACTATTATGGCATCAAAGCCTTTAGACATGGGAAGTTTTACTATGAAATCCTCTGAAGAAAATGTCCAGGAACCCTAGTCTCCTTGAAGAGGGTGGAGGAGGCCTTTTTCCCTGAGCTATCAGATTCCAGCGTGAAGAGGTTTTACGTCTTGCTAAATACTCTAAGAAAACCTTGGAGTGATCAGGCTAATTATAAAAAGTCTTAACTAGTTCATAACACTTCTTGAACCAGGATGGCCTACTGCAGATGGGGCGTGATCTTCACATACCTGCATGTGCAAGGCAAGTAGGACCCAGATTTTATCTCGTAATAGGATTATCTCATTCTTTAAGGCATACAGGGGTCGTTAGCGCTTCCTAGACTCCAGTTCATTCGCCACTTCTATCCCATCAAGGCAACATAATTGACCTGCTAAAACGTGTTCACAGATTAGTAATTTGGGGCTTATCAGCGTATGATAAAGTGGCTGAAGCAAGGATGAGGATCATGGAGAGGGTACCACTGTGACAAGCTCAGGCAGGCAATTCTCTGGGCCTAGATCCATGGCAGGGTTGCGGCTTAACATGTCAGGCATCACGTTTATTGGACCTTTAATAAACTCAGACTTGAAGGGAAATTTTCAAAGCTACCTGTAGGTACGCGCCAGTAGTGGGCTAGTTTCTGGGGTTAGCAATAATACAATAAGGATTTATGGCCAATGTGTACAGTGATTTCTGTTGGGACCTAAGGAGAAAATATCTTCATTGGGTAAGTGACTATGACACCGATGCCAACTTTTTATTGTAAATCTCCAATGCGTGTTCTGTGGAGGTGAACTTTCCTGAGAAGTACACCATGTGATACTCTGTTTCTTCAAGCTCTTGTAAGATTACTAATCCGACTGCAACTGCAGATGCATGACAAGGCATAATGAGTGGTTTGGATAATTAACATGTCCCAAAAGTAGCGCTAACAAGAAGATTTCCTTAATTGCCTAAAGACTTGTTGCAATCGTCTGCTCATTTAATAGGGACATAATCACCCATAATTTTTGAAGGGGCGCGGCCAACTAAGCAAGGGCTGGTGAGAACTTCTTCAAATAGATCACAGTTTGAAGAAGCTTCAGAGCTGTTTTTGAGTTGTGGGAGTTGTCCAACGCTGGATGGACTCCAACCTACATGGAGGGACCGCATAGCCATCCTTGATGATCAGGAAACATAAAAAGCTAACTTCCTCTAAAAAGAATTCAAACTTGGAAGTCTAAACAAAAGATCTGCCTTGAGGAGGGCTGCCATAACTGCCTTCAAGTCCTAGGCATGCTGCCCATGGGTTGGGGAGTGGATCGTTATGTCACCAATGTAAGAGAGAGTAAAATAAGCCATAGATCCCCATGGACATCATCAATTAACCGCTGGAAGGTTACCAGTTATCCTTCAACTTAAAGGGCATCACGTTGAATTGAAATACTCCAAGCTTTGTCTAAATAACTGTGATACATTCTTTGCCTTTAAATCCCCTCGATGAAGGCGTTGACAAGGTCAAGTTTTGAAAATCCTGAAATTTAAAAAAGGCCCGGATGATGGTTTATTCAAATGAAAGATGGTTTGGATCTGAAACGGCACTTTATTAACATAACCATAGTCCACACAAGGCCGTTAGGTCCCATCTAACTTTTGGGAAAAGACTACGGGTGAGGCAATGAGACAGAAGACATTGATAGTCCACCCTAGTTCTAGCAAATCATCCAGCCATATGCCCAACGCCCTGTCTTCCTCCTCACTGTTGGTACAACGGACAGTTGACCTTGACAAGATGCACTTTCAGATGGAAGTGTAGGAATTCAACTGTCTTGTGCTTGGTGGTGTTAAACCGCTAGATCCAACAAAGGTCTTAATAAAATAAATAATAAGCGCTACTATAAAATGTGGATGTTTATATTTTTATTAGGAATGCGAGGGAAAAAAGATAAAGTATTCTTATTGATATTCACCTGATCAGTATTTAAACTGTTTTGAGGGTTGGGGGAATTCAAGGATTGGTTCTGAATAGCTTAGATGCTTCTGAATTAGGTAATATGGTATGCGCTCCTATCAGATCTTGGGAAAAGTGTTCCTTATTGGCAAAACTATAGCTGGGGTTTTGGGGAAGAATATACCAATGCGGTAATTTTTTAATGTATTTCAACTAATCACCGCCTTATAAAATGCTTTCACCTTGGGGACCCCCGCCACACCCATAAAAGGGCGTGGTCCCCACTTAGGTGCTTTGAAGGACCTGATGGAAGTTGGGGGCGTACCTTCCAATGGTTACCCCATGGTCTATCGCATGGTCAGAGTAATCTGACTTCTCAATTTTACGTTTATTTCCTGTGTAGGTTTCAAAATGGTGTTACCCCAATTAATGGGATTCCACTGAGAATCAGCCAGGGACTTTTAGCCTTAATCCTCAAAAACATCGTTATATTATTTAAATTGTATTTGGGCTCACCAAAAACTCATAAATGGCCATTATTCCCAAGTCATTGATCTTAACCTAAGACATTCTTCCTCTGCAGCTGAGAGGGTAAATGTCTGACATCACCCCTTCAAGAATGTTGGGAGAAGAATACAGCTGAAGGAAGTGGCCATGTACTTGGTCAATGGTGATTCCTGTAGCTAAGGATTTTATCAATTTTTTTTGTCTCTTTTGTAGGTGATGGTTAAGGGACCTTTTAGAATAATCCAAGCTTACTGCTTCTAGGAGTGATGTGGTTATATTAGTATAATACCAAATCTGTCACAGTTAGTGACAAATTTCCTGGAATTAATCGCCCTTCTAAAGCCAAGTCCAACAAGCCCTTGGGGCAGAGACCAGAACCCCTTAAGGGTCACCAATGACCTATCTAAGGTCATTGAAAAAAATGGGCTTTGGCTTTGCCAGTCAGGGCTGAGCAAAACAGCTTAATTGAGGCTAAAACCCAGGTGGGAATCGAACTTAAGACCCACAAAATCACAAGATATGATGTTACAAAATCTGGCCAAAATCGAAAGATTTTGATTTTGTTGAAAAACGACGAATTTTTAGCTCATATCAGATTCCAATAACCAATGGAATCTTAGTGAAGCAAACCTATATAAATTAATTCTCATGATGAGAAAGGCTTTGCTTTTCTCAGATACACAGATCATTTTTAAAGTTTAGGATTTTGGGCACATTTCCTGTATATTGGTTTTTCCAAAAAAATACTAATCTACAAAGTTCTGCAATGACTAAAGTACGTTTTCCGCTCTGGTTTGCCATTACTGTTGTACCTGAGTCCTCCGCCTACTCCACCACCTATTCTGCTGGTCCGCCTCCTCCTACTTTGCTGCCTTTTGCCCTAGATTTTTCGCCACCATTCCCAATTCTCAAGGCCTCGTGTTCCTGATGGTTGTGGCCAGTTTGGTGTGCGTTTTGCTCCACCAATTAATTTGGAAACACAATTTGAACGTTTAGGACGTCTCTTCATTTTGTTGGGTCACTTGGCCTTGTTGACACACCTTTGGCTTGTGACTCACCCTCCCGCGACCTCCTGCGCTCCAGTTTCCCTGACAATGTTAGATACTTGGAATGTATGTTGGGGAGTTCTAAGCTCATTGTCTGCCTGCCCTTATCTAGTCACCGTTTTTGCTAAGTTAGTCATTGCCTCTGATTGGAGCTGGATGATGCATTAAGCCAATCGTCACATTACTTTCTTGGTCTCCTCAACTCTAGAGAAGAATACAATCTTAACTAAGAGAGCAGTATTCCTGGTTATCGCCTATACAAACTCACAGAATGGGGACATTTTCAATACCTGGTGATAATTAATCTGGTAGGCATAAGGGCACTGAGTAAGTATTGATCTCAGAGAAGTGGATCTGAAGAGGCCATTTTTCACAGGATGGACACCAGGGTACCATTTGCTCTCTCCACAATTCCGTTTGTAGAGGGATTGTATGGAGCTGAGAAAAGTTGTTGTGCTCCCATAAAGGTGGCCAGGATTTTTACTACTCTGGAGGTGAAGTTATTCCCATTGTTTAAGAGTAGTACTTGGGTTCAACCATGTTGAGAGAAGGTGTTTGATGTAAAAAGGTGGCTGTGGCCTTGGCCGTTTGGTCAGGGAGAGCCACGACTTTCACCCACTTAGTGAAATAATCAATAGCTATTAGTATAAATTTGTTTCCGCTAGTAGTCTGAGGAAGGGGACCCAATACATCCAAACCAATGGTGTGGAACGGTTGTTGAGGGGTAATGGGGTGATATTGGTACTTAGTCTTGAAATTGTATTGCTTCTTACACGTAAGGCAAGCTTCCAAGAGATCAACAATTTATTCCATCATTCCAGCCCAATCATACTGATCCTTAACCAACTCATACGTTTTCTTCGCCACTCCAAGACCTAAGGTGGAGTGAGCTTCAAGGATAGCAGGTATGCATTCTGTGGGATGAAGGTAAGGCTGCCACTTTGTCCCACTTGTTTATACAACTTCCCATCCTCCACTTTTGTAATTTTCTAAATTTATTGCGGGGAAGGTTGACCATGGGACAGACACTTCCGAATATGACTCAGAAGAGACGAAACTTAGTACCAGGGGAGGCACCCCAGATAAGCGATGCTATCTCTTGTTGCCAGCGGGAACGCCACTTATGGGGAGGGGAGGGAACGTGTGGAGGGGCCGTAGCCACAACTAAACACGTGTGGAGGAAGGGGTCTGATTTGATGAACCAGACTGGGAACCAGGAGGAGACCAGCTGTCAGCGACGTGGTGGGAGGTATCCAAACATCCATGCTTGAAAGTGGTCCACCAAATGTGACCGGAATCTGTGAACAGCTTCTGGGAGGGTGGAGGTGGAGCCTGCGATGGCATCTAAGATAATTGATTGGATGGTCCACATGGCGATTGCAACCACCAAAGCATGGAGGGAGGGTGGAAGAGAGGAGGCCATTGATAGAGCAGACATATCTCTTGACAGATTGAAGGGATGTGTTTGATCCTGGCCCAGTAGACGTTGAACTTCAGGCCATATCACCTTTAAAGGTAGGGCACTTCTCCAGGCGGTGAAACAGCGTTCCATACTGGCCACACATGACACAGGATGAGTGTAAGATTGTTAGAGCGCTCAGCTGTACGATACACCCGCCTCAGGCAGCGCCAGACATGGGAGCGGACTTGAGGCTGCAACAGAGGATGGTGTACGTATTTCCAGATAGTTTTTGAGTCTCAATGGAGTAAGGGATGTCCATCATGTCCAGGTATTCCACCCTGGATAGGACATGGGGCCGAATGGGGATCACGCTATCATGGATGGGTAGCCCCTGTACCTCTTGTGTGAACTGAGTAGAGGGGCGGCCTCTATGGGTTGTATATCCGCTAATACAAATTCTCCACTCAGCACTCCGCATGGAGAGTAGGATTCGTTTTTAGTGAGTTTTAGTCCCGTGAGGACCTGTGGCCGATGTGTGTGATGCGAGATAACTCATCAGGGAGTGGGGTTCGATGGATTGTTGAGGCTCAAGGCGCAGGAGAAGTTGGAGTGGGCTGCGCGGGACCAGTGTTGAGAGGGGAGTGTAGGGGCGGTGACAGCCGAATCCAGGTGCCCAGGATCTTGGCAGCATGGGCTTTGAAGTCAAGCAGGCCTATGCCACCATGATGATGAGGGCCAAACATGACCTCCAGCCGTACTGGTGGAGGGCGGCCTGACCAAAGCCATCCTTGCAGCAAGGCATACAAGGATTTGAAGAAGCTTGGGGAGAAGGGGATGGCGTGGGCTCCGAACCAGACTTTGGAGAGGAGCATAGAGTTGGCTAAAACAATCCTGCCAGTAAGGGAAGTAGGATGGGCTCTGAGAGAGGCGATTTTCTTCATCACGTTGTCCAGAATATGGCACTCCATTACTGCTGACGCGTATCCGCCTGCCTCCATCCACATGCCCAGATGGCGTACCGGTCCTATGGTAGGATGTGGCGCAAAGGGGAGCGTTAGTGGGGCGGTGTGTGTTGAGTTAGTAGGGCGAGGACGTGGGCGAGCAGATGGGCCAGGTTGGGAACTAATTGCTGGGGCCCAGCAGTTCTGAAACTGACCAAGGAGGATGATTTCGGTTTTGGAGGCGTTCAGTGCCGCGTTGCTTACCTGGGAATATTCCTGGATGAGGGCTTCAAGCGCGCGTGCATCTTTGTTATTAGACACCCCCACCACGCAATCATCTGCTAATGCCATCATCTTGACTGGGGTTTGGCCTGGCACCTGGACCCCAGTGAGTTGGGCATTCGCATTTCGCAGTAGTGACTCAAGGCTGGAGTTGTATAAGAGTGGGCTGAGAAGGTCCCCTTGTCGCAGGCCCCTTTGAGGGCGGACTACTTCCATTAGGAAGCCAGGGCCACGTACTGCCATTGTTGCAGATTCCATGAGCAGCATCACCCAGTTGATGAAGCAAGGGGTAGGCGGAATTGATGGAGGCAGGCCCTGAGGTATTCCCAGTTTACTCTATCATAGGACTTTTGTTGGTCCAAGAATACAAGTGCCCCAGAGGCTGTGGATTGATATACATTAGTCACAGAGTGCATGTTATCCCAAATCGACTTTCTGGGTATAAAACTGAATTGTTCTGGGGAGATGGTGGCAGATGCTATAGTCCCTAAACGGTTAGCCATGATTTTTGTTAAAATTTTGGTGTCTGTGTTTTTAAGAGAAATGGGGCGCCAGTTGGCTAAGTCAAGCTTATCCCCTTTCTTGAAGAGTGTGATGGTAAAGGCCTCATGTCCTCTAGTAGGAGGCGCGTTTCCAACAGGCTTTGGTTAAGTGAGGCGAGCAGCAATGGGGATATATATTTAAAAACTTTTTGTAGAACTCATATGGAATGCCATCTGGGACTGGGCATTTTCAGTTTGGCGCACCGCAAATGGCTGTCCATAATTTGGTCGGAGTAATCAAACTCATTATTTCTGGGTATCAGAAAACGGTGCAGATGTGGGCTCGGTCAAGAAATTCTGCCACTTCAGCCAGCTGAATTGGATTGGATTGGTACAACTCAGAGCAATACTTTTGTGTTTTGATTGCCACTTTGGCTGGCATATCTGCAATGGAATCATCTGATCTTCACAACTGTGTGCAGGCCACAGTCTGGCGTGGTGCAAAATTTTTTTTTAAAGAAATATGCGGTGCACTTGTCACCTTTTGTGATGCATGTGGCCCTGTACTGAACACAAACCCGATGTTTGTGTTGCCTATCGAGTGCGTTGAGGTGGGCAGCTGCCTCCGCCCACTTCTGGCCCCATGCAGAGCTGTATCCTGTAGCTGAGATGTTGGACTCCAGGTGTGCCAACTCTGCCAGATTGTGCGAAATGACTGCTGATGTGGCTCGTGAGCATCTGGAGGAGAGATGGCGAGAGTGGCGGATGGTGTCATCTTTGATAGTTGCCCATGTGGAAATGGGGTCTGCGCAAAATGGTGCAACAAACTTTTTTGCCAAAGTTGCCTCTTCCACCCACATGGAAAATCCTGGCGACGCGAGCTCAGAGGGGCAGATTTTGCACCAATGTGGGGCCTTAGCAGCTGTGACAGGTAGGTGGTAGGTTAGTGAGACCAGTCAATGGTCGGAGAATTCCATTTTTGTTGTTTTGAAGTGGGAGATATGGGGTTGGAATTTCGCCGGCGTTAGGATAAGGTCAATGCGGGTCATGGACCTTAATTGGCCATTGTGGATGTGGGGAACCATCATGTTTTTGAGCAGCGGGGCATGTTGCAGCATTGCTTAATTAACCTGAGGGTGGCCTTTAGAATGCACAGTTCTACGTGACCCTGGGGGGCGTGGGGTGAGGAGGGCTACCGGTCTGTTGGTGAGGTTAGCCAACAGTTCATGTCACTGACTAGGAAAGAGTCTGGGGGTAGCGGGAGGGATTTGACCAACGATAAAAATTCCCAACGCTTGCATGCACTGTTTGGGGCATAGATGTTGATGATTGCGTGCGCTACATCAGCCCACAAGAAAATGACAATGAGCACTCAGCCATTTAGGAATGTTTCTGAAGATAAAAATTTGAAAAAATTATTTTTCTGAATTAGCACCCCACAGTGCTTTGACCAAAAGGATAGGGATGGGAGGAGCATTGTTTTCCAAGCTTCCCCAGAACCTCATGGACAGTGGGACTCCTGGATGGCTAGGAAATCTACAGGTAAATTGTGTTGTAAAAAATTCAGTTTCCTAGCCCAGGACGGGGAGGCCTTGAGTCCGGCGATATTCAGGATCCTTAAAGTGAAGGTTTCCCCCATCACACCTTAGGTGCAAGGGGTGGGTACCTGGGCCGCCAGCCTCCTCTAGATCCCCACGGGCCTTCACAGCAGCGCAGGTGTTAGCAGCAACGCTATTGGGGTTTTTGTTAATTTTTTGGAGAGAGTTGCATTGGCTTTAGCCTTCGCTTTTTGTTTTCCTGATATCGGACGAATTTTTAGCAGTGCAGATGAGTTCAGTGCACCATTGAGCTGGTCAAAAAAATTTCAGCTGGGATGGGTCCCAAATCGGTTTTGACTGGAGCTTGGTTGCAATGATTGGGTGAGATTGAATCCCCCATTGGATCCTCAGATTGAGTGGCCCACTCAGCATGGGCTTCCCAATCTGATTGGTTGATGGAACTCCAAGTTGCTTCTGACGCGAAGGTTTCCATGTTCTCCTGGCATTGTGAGTGTGGGATAGCGGTGGTGGCTTTGGCCCTTCCTTGGCCGCGGACCTGTGGGCCTGCTTGGCCTTCTTCCGCTCTTGTGGGGAGATAGGCTTTACCAGTAGGTAGCAGCCTTGTGCTCCCCATGGGAAAGCCTCTTTGGTGCTTGCAGTTGGTTCAAAGTGCGCCTCTCTGCTGGCCATGGCCACCAAGGGGTGCTCTTGGAATGTGATGCCCTCCTTGGTGGGGCATGTGTGCACCTTATGGCCGAATGCGTCACGGTGGGTGCAAATGGGGGGCGCGCTGTCCACGTTCACCCGGAATGGGTGGGTGGTATGCCCTGCAATATCAATAAAAGTGGAGTGCAGGATCTGGGTTAGGTCCTTTGCGATCTCCTTGGTTGGGGTCAGGACTGCGATGGCTTTGCTGGTGCACAGGTGTGGCATCAGCGTGAAGCGTTGCATTTTGAAAGATTGTACATCGCCATATATAGCGAGACCATCTTTCAGGTTTTGTTCCAAAATGTCACGTTTTACCGTAAAAGGCAAAAAGTCGAACGTGAGGAAAATTTGGTTTGATTTTATCCATCTGGTGCGTTTGGTTTTGACAACCCATTGCCCCTTGGGAAGATCAACCACTACGCGCACTGCTGCAGCCTCGTCTGCTGCCTCTTTGCTATCAAAACCTAGGTCCAGCCAACCGTGTGACATGGAGTGAGGTGCGACGTACACTGCAGTCAGGAAAATTGTGTGCACATCTTCACAAAATTTTTCTCATAAGGCCATTTGTTGGATTTCCAGAAACACGCAGACTCCAAATTCCACCGACAAAAGTGGCTGGGAGTGTGGCGTGTTGATGTACTGGTTGTATCATGCTTGTCATGCGAGTATCTCCGGGGAAATAGTGACCGCCAGTTTTTTAAATTTTTTATCTATTCCGCCAGTTTCTCTGGGGCGTTTTCAAACATCAGAGGCCGCGGGCCTTCCACCTGCTCCTCTTACCTTACTTGCCCAACTGCTCCCTGACATGGGCGCAGACTAATCTCCTCTGTGAGATTATCAAACTAGATTCAGTCTTGAATTGAATAGGTTGCAAAAGTGATTGCAACGAGAAAGAAAAGCCTTTTTCCACTTTTGTATTGTTGGAGTGCCGGGAAAACATCTTCTGGACGGGCTCATCCTCATCCACCAATTCATTTGGGGGCATTAACAGGTCATTAACCTCTCCGCCTCACTATTATCTAAATGAAAGACTGGAAGTTTCATCAGCCCATCAACATTTTAGTGGCGTGTCCTGGAATGGTGTTCAATCTTCATATCTTAAGGCTGAAGCTTTAGAGCCCAATGAGCTAACCAGCCAGTGGGGTCCTTTATGTTTTGTAACTATTCCAAGGAAGCTTGATCCATAACCACAGTGAAGATGGTCCTGTATAAAAAAGGGCGGTAGTACTTCACAGCTAACAGAATGGCACGGCACTCCTTCTCAGTTACACTATAAATTGCGTTACACTTTTGACAGCTTCTTACTGAAATAGGATACTGGATGATCTACACCATCTTATCTAATTGGGCTAAGATGGCCCCAATGACATAGTCTGAAGCAACTGTAAACAGGATTAAAGGTTATTTGTAATCTGGGTATCTTAGGATAGGACGTTGTTATAGAATTTGTATTAAAGTCTCAAAAGCTGCCTTCTGTTCAGCACCCCAATAGAAAGGGGTGTTCTTAGTCAATAAGTGAACTAGTGGTTCACTGAGCTGGGAAAATTCGGGGATAAATTGATGTGTTAAATTTGGGCGTCTGCTTCAGAGGGCTGGTTCTTTTTCAAGGGTGGGATGTGGTTTAGAGCATCTATTGTGTGAGGACGGTAGACAGGATGGTGAATTTAAAATTAATAATATAGCTTCTTGGTAATACTCCAATTGTATACCCTATCATTTCACTTGGACAATGGCACGCCGCCCTGATCCTACTGATCCCAAGTGAAAATTTGACTAATACAAAATGAAGTGCTAACACAAAAAGTTTTTAAGATAAATTATAAACTCGTCCAGTAGAGGAAATATATTTTATTTAGATTTTAAATTTATTGCGGGGAAGGCCGACCATGGGATGGACACTTCTGAATATGACTCAGACGAGGCAAAACTTAGTACCAGGGGAGGCACCCCAGAGAAGTGATGCTATCTCTTGTTGCCAGCGGGAACGCCACTTATGGGAAGGGGAGGGAACGTGTGTAGGGGACGTAGCCACTATTGAGCACGTGTGGAGGAAGGGGTCTGATTTGATGAACCAGACTGGGAACCAGGAGGAGACCAGCTGTTGGCGACGCGGTGGGAGATATCCAAACATCCACGCTTGAAAGTGATCCACCAAATGAGACCGGAATCTGTGGACAGCTTCAGGGAGGGTGGGGATGGATCCAGCGATGGCATCCAAGACAATCGTGTGGATAGTCCACATGGCGATTGCAACCACCAGAGCACGGAGGGAGGGTGGGAGGGGGAAGGCCATTGATGAAGCAAACATATCTCTTGACAGACTGAAGGGATGTGTTTGATCCTGGCCTAGCAGACGTTGGACTTCGCGCCATATTACTTTAGAGGTGGGGCACTTCTCCAGGCGGTGAAACAGCGTTCCATACTGGCCACACATGACACAGGATGAGTGTAAAGCATTAGAGTGCTCAGCTGTACAATACACCCACCTCAGGCAGCGCCACACATGGGAGCGGACTTGAGGCTGCAACAGAGGATGGTGTGCGTATTTCCAGATAGTCTTTTGGGTCTCAGTGGAATAAGGGATGTCCATCATGTCCAGGTAGTCCACCCTAATAGGACTTGGGGTCGAATGGGGATCACACCATCATGGATGGGTAGCCCCTGTACCTCTTGTGTGAACTGAAGGGAGGGGCGGCCTCTTCGGGTTGTATGTCCACTAATACAAATTCTCCACTCTGCGCTTCGCATGGAGAGTAGGATTCGTTTGTAGTGGGTTTTGGTCCCGTGAGGACCTGTGCTGATGTGTGTGATGCGAGGTATTTCATTATGGAGTGGGGGTTTGATGGATTGTTGAGGCTCAAGGCGCAGGAGAAGTTGGAGTGGGCTGCGCGGGACCAGTGTTGAGAGGGGAGTGTAGGGGCGGTGATGGCCGCAATCCAGGTGCCCAGGATCTTGGCGGCATGGGCTTTGAAGTCAAGTAGGCCCATGCCACCATGATGATGAGGGCCAAACATGACCTCTAGCCGTACTGGTGGAGGGCGGCCTGACCAAAGCCAACCTTGTAGCAAAGCATACAGGGATTTGAAGAAGCTTGGGGAGAAGGGGATGGCGTGGGCTCCAAACCAGACTTTGGATAGGAGCATAGAGTTGGCAAGAACAACCCTGCCAGTGAGGGTAGTAGGGTGGGCTCTGAGAAAAGCTATTCGCTTCGTCACGTTGTCCAGTATATGGCACTCCATTACTGCTGACGCGTATCCACCTGCCTCCAACCACACTCCCAGATGGCGTACCGGTCCTATGGTAGGTCGTGGCACAAAGGGGAGCACCACTGGAGCGGTGTGTTTTGAGTTAGTAAGGCGTGGGCGTGGGCGAGCAGATGGGCCGGGTTGGTAACTACTTGCTGGGGCCCAGCTGTTCTGAAACCGACCAAGGAGGATGATTTTGGTTTTGGAGGCGTTCAGTGCCGCGTTGCTTACCTGGGAATATTCCTGGATGAGGGTTTCAAGCGCAAATGCATCTTTGTTATTAGACACCCCCACCACGCAATCATCTGCAAATGCCATCATCTTGACTGGGGTTTGGCCTGGCACATGGACCCCAGTGAGTTGGGCATTCACATTTCGCAGTAGTGGGTCAAAGCTGAAGTTGTATAAGAGTGGGCTCAGGGGGTCCCCTTGTCACAGGCCCCTTTAAGGATGGACTACTTCCGTTAGGAAACCTGGGCCGCGCATTGCCATTGTTACAGATTCTGTGAGCAGCATCACCCAGTTAATGAAGCGGGGAGGTAGGCGGAATTGTTAGAGGCAGGCCCTAAGGTATTCCCAGTTTACTCTATCATAGGCCTTTTGTTGGTCCAAGAATACAAGTGCCCCAGAGGATGTGGACTGACACACATTAGCCACAGAGTGCACATTATCCCAAATTGACCTTCTGTGGATGAAACCGAATTGTTCTGGGGAGATGGTGGCAGATGCTACAGTCCCTAAACGGTTAGCCATGATTTTTGTTAAAATTTTGGTGTCTGTGTTTTTAAGAGAAATGGGGCGCCAGTTGGCTAAGTCAAGCTTATCCCCTTTCTTGAAGAGTGTGAAGTAAAGGCCTCATGTCCTCCTAGTAGGAGGCGCGTTTCCAACAGGCTTTGGTTAAGTGAGGCAGCAGCAATGGGGATATATATTTAAAATATTTTTTGTAGAACTCATATGGAATGCCATCTGGGCCTGGGCATTTTTGGTTTGGCGCACCGCGAATGGTAGTCCATAATTCGTTCGGAGTAATTAAATTCATTATTTCTGGGTATTGGAAAATGGTGCAGATATGAGCTCTGTCGAGAAATTCCGCCATTTCAGCTGGCTGAATTGGTTCAGCTCAGTATAACTCGGAGTAATATCTTTGCATTTCGATTGCCACTTCAGCTGGTGTGTTCACAATAGAATTATCCGATCTTTGCACCTGTGTGCAGGCCATGCTCTGGCATGGCGCAAAATTTTTTGAAGAAGTATGCGGTGCACTTGTTGCCTTTAGTGATGCATGTGGCCCTGTATTGGACACAAACCCGATGTTTTTGTTGCCTTTCAAGTGCGTTGAGGTGGGCGGCTGCCTCCGCCCCTTCTGGCCCCATGCAGGGCTATATCCTGAGGCTGGAATGTTGCACAAAAAGTGGGCCAATTCCGCCAGCGCATGCGATATAACCACCGATGTGGCTTGTGAGCATCTGGATGAGAGATGGCAATAGTGGCGGATGTTGTCTTCTTTGAAAGTTGCCCATGTGGAAATGGGGTCCGCGCAAAATGGTGCAACAAATGATTTTGCCAAAGTTGCCTCTTCCACCCACGTGGAAAATCCTGGCGACGCGAGCTCTGGGGGGCGGATTTTGCACCAATGTGGGGTCTTTGCAACTGTGATGGGTTAGTGGTATGTTATTGAGATCAGTCAGTGGTTGGAGAATTCCATTTTTGTTGTTTTGAAGTGGGAGATGTGGGGTTGGAATTTCGCCAGTGCTAGAATAAGGTAAATGCGGGTCATGAACCTTAATTGGCCGTTGTGGATGTGGGGATGCATCATGTTTTCGAGCAGTGGGGCATGTCGCGGCAGCACATCCATTAACCCAAGGGTGGCTTTTAGAATGTGTAGTTCCATGTGACCCTGTGGGGCGTGGGGTGAGGGTGGCCACCGGTCCGTTGGTGAGGTTAGCCAACAGTTCATGTCGCTAATTAGGAAAGAATTGGGGGGTATCAGGAGGGATTTGACTGACAAGAAAAATTCCCGATGCTCTTGTGCACTGTTTGGGGTGTAAATGTTGACAATTGTGTGTGCAACATCAGCCCATGAGAAGGTGACAACAAGCACTCAGCCATTTAGGAATATTTCTGAAGATGTTAATTTGAAAAAATTGTTTTTCTGAATTAGCACCCCACAGTGCTTTGACCAAAAGGATAGGGATGGTAGGAGCATTGTTTTCCAAGCTTCCTCGGAACCTCATGGACAGTGGGACTCCTGGATGGCCAGGATATCCATGGGTAAATTGTTTTGTAAAAAACTCAGTTTCCTAGCCCGGGATGGGGAGGCCTTGAGTCCGGCGATATTCAGCGTCCCTAGAGTGAAGGTTTCCCCCTTCGCACCTTAGGTGCGAGGGGGTGGGCCCCGGGCCCACCAGCCTCTTCCAGGTCCCCACGGGCTTTCACAGCAGCGTGAGTATTAGCAGCAACGCTATTGAAATTTTTGTTAATTTTTGCAGAAAGATTCGCATTGGCTTTGGCCTTCACTTTTTGTTTTCCTGACGTCAGACAAATTTTTTGCGGTGCAGATAAGTTTGGTGCACCGTCGAGTGGGGCAAAAAAAAATTTCAGTTGGGATAGGTCCCAAGTCAGTTTCGACTGGGGCTTGGGTGCAGCGATTGGGTGAGATTGAATCTCCCATTGGATCCTCAGATTGAGTGGCCCGTTCAGCATTAGCCTCCCAATCTGATTGGGTGATGGATTCCCAAGTTGCTTCCACCACGAAGGTCTCCATGTCCTCCTGGCGTTGTGAGTGTGGGATGGTGGTGGTGGCCTTGGCCGCTTCCTTGGCTGCGGTCCTATATGCCTGCTTGGCCTTCTTCCACTCCTGCGGGGAGATGGGCTTTACCAATAGGTAGCAGCCTTGTGCTCCCCACGGGAAAGCCTCCTTGGTGCTTGCGGTTGGTCATAGTGCGCCTCTCCACTGGCCATGGCCACTGAGGGGTGCTCTTGGAATGTGACGCCCTCTTTGATGGGGCATGCATGCGCCTTATGGCCAAACGCATCACAGTGGGTGCAAATGGGGGGCGCGCTGTCCACGGTTACCCAGAATGGGTGGGTGATTTGCCCTGCGATATTAATAAAGTTGGAGTGCGGGATCTGGGTTAGGTCCTTCACGATCTCCTCAGTTGGGGTCAGAATTGCAATGGCTTTGCCGGTGCACAGGTGTGGCATCAGCGTGAAATGTTGCATTTTGAAAGATTGTATTTCGCCATATATGGCGTGACCATCTTTCAGGTGTTGCTCCAAAATGTCACGTTTAACCGTAGTAGGCAAAAAGTCAAACGTGAGGAAAATTTGGTTTGATTTTGTCCATCTGGTGCATTTAGTTTCAATGACCCATTGCCCTTCAGGGAGGTCGACCACTATGCACACCGCTGCAGCCTCATCTGCTGCTATTTTGCTTTCAAAACCTAGGTCCAGCCAACCGCGCAACATGGAGTGAGGTGCAACGTACACCGCGGTTGGGAAAATTTTGTGTACATCTTCACAAAATTTTTCCCATAGGGCCGTTTTTGGATGTCCAGATACACACGGACTCAGAATTCAACTGACGAAAGTGGCTGGGAATGTGGTGTGTTGATGTACTGGTTGCATCGTGCTTGCCACATGAGTATCTCTGGGGAAATTGTGACCGCCAGTTTTTTTAGATTTTTTTCTATTCCGCTGGATTCTCCGGGGCGTTTTTGAACGTTAGAGGCCGCGGGCCTTCTGCCTGCTCCTCTTGCCTTGGTTGCCCAACTGCTCCCAATGTGGGCGCAGACTAATCCCCTCTATGATATTATCAAACTAGATTTAGTCTTGAATTGAATGGGTTGCAAAAGTGTTTGCAACGAGAAAGAAAAGTTAGGAAATATATTTTATTAGTGCCAACTTAAGGGTTATTTATAGGGTTCAATGTTCACCACATCTTACCCATGACATCTTATTTTCAGTGGCACTTGGCCATGTAAAAAGTTTTTAGAAATGTCTACATATACTTTGACTCAGGGCATCATGCTCAGCCTCAGTATTGGTGTAAACACCGTCATCATTCTTGAGATGGCGTTTCATATGCATCTTCAAAATAGCTGTCCAATTCACTTTCACATGCAATCAGCAGCATATACCAAGGCGATTAGTATCACTAATTAGTAATTAATTCAATTGAAAACTCAACCAACATTAAAAGCTAATTTTGACATAGACCAACAAAGCCCATGTGCCCGAGTCATTAAGTTAAAACTTAATCTAAGTCCAACCTAACCAGCAAAGCCCTTGAGCCCATATCAGCATAGTCAAATATAATTAAGTGAAATTTCTAGTCCGCAGATTCTAAGCTTTGCATAAGCTTATAATATACCTGGTCCATAATCGCTGATATCTGATATGATTTATAATAAGTTTTTAAACATGCTAACCTTATTATGTCCCTATCAAATATCTGATGATTAGATCCAGTCAATTACTCAACACTTCCCCCGCCTTAACTGGATATAAGCGGCGGGTACCCTTCTTCTTGGGTCACAATGCCTGGCTTTTTGCGCTCCTCCAAGTATGAACGTTATCCAATAGCCTTTCTGCCTCAGACCAACAAGCCGTCCTAAGGCTAAGCAAGTCCATGCGGCGAGCTATGGTCAACTCAGGTGTGTTGCCAATGGTTCCTCAAGCTGGGCCGACCAGCTACGCTTCTATAATACTAGAAAGTTCAGTTTCATAACCTGTTGTAATAGCACCAATCGACCAACCCAAACAAGCCTCCATGGCTTCAGGTGCAGTTAGTCAAACATCCCAATGGGTTGAGTGGGATCCCCTTTAGACATATTCAATATCTATTCGGCCTTCTGAGGCTGTTCAGTCCAAAGAAACCCTGATCTGAGATCAATTCGCTTCAGATGGGGATCTTTTTCTGTCTTCTTGTTTTCACTTTTTAATGTCTTCTCTTCAAAAAATCTTGCTTCCTCCCTTTGCATGAGCAGCATGGCTTTGTTGGGTCTTGAGCTCAACTCAATGTCAAAGCGTGAACGCCTACTTGTCATCCACACTTAGAACTGGTCCTGAGGTTGCCACTTATGATATCTTTGAGGTTAGCCAGGCCTTATTTTTGCTAACACTGTTGCTAGGATTTGGTTTGAACCTGCTTTGGTTCATACCAATTTTCACGTTGCATTGGGCCTCAAGACTCGGGTTTTGAAGGATTGGCGCATCCTGGTGCTATACCAAGCCCTTTGTAAGAGCTTGGCTAAGGGGCTTCCCGAGAAGTTTGTCCCCCAGATGGCTCTTTTGTGTGCATGCGTTCACTTCCCTCTTTTGTCACTCCCCACCAATACCATGCCCAACATGCACAGGGTATTAGATGAGGCCCATTACCAAATGTTTCATTCAAAGGAGTTCCTCCCTTCCATTTACCCTTTCCTTGAGAGTCTTCTTGCTGATTGTGTCTTCCTTTTGGTGGCATTTACTCCAGAGTTAAATCTCTCCCACCTCTTCCGAAGTCCCTACCACTGGACTTTCCCTTTAGTTTGATGGCCTTTCCTAAGCTGACAGGGCCAGCATTCCTGGTGCCAAGCTTTCTTGGGTTTGGCACATCCCTTCCAGGGTCTAGATAGTCAGAATTTGTACAAAATTCGCCTCTCTCTCAGTTCTGTTGCAGGGTTCTCCGGTTTGATTGTACTCTCCTCCCCCTACTGAAGAGGGGGAACCTAGTTCTAATGCCAGAGGCATCAAATTATCAAATTAAACTCTACGGCTTGCATTTATTATTATCATTTTTCTTTTTTACTTTTTATTATTATATATAAATATATTTTATTTATTATTTGTTTTTTTTATTTTATTATTATTATTTTTTATGATATGGATGAATGAACTTAACGTGTACTCAATTTGCAACACAGCCGCCTTGATCCTTAATGGTATATACATCTTCATATGATTTCTTTAGAATGATAAATGGACCCTTCCAGAGTGAGGCTAGCTTGTGAGCATGGCCTGCACTATGAGTGTCACAATATACTACTAAATCTCCTTTATTGAACTTAGTCACCATAGCCCATTTAGCATTATTGTAGCTCTTCTGAATAGTTTTTCAACTAATCGCATTTTGATAGGCTTCCAAACGCAACTTGATTAGGGTCTTCGCTAGTTGCTTGATGTAGTTATTTGGGTTAATTGCATCAGTTAAATTGAGTACTGAATATAATAATGGAGGTAGAGTGAGCTGTCTACCATACAAAAGTCAAAACAGAGAGTGGCCTGTGCTGCTACGGTAACCAATATTGTGTGCAAACACAGTCGCACTAATTGAAGTTGCCCATTGCAAAGGCGCCAAGGTTGCGTTTTTGCGTAAAATGCTGACTAAAGTGCCATTCACTCGCTCTACCATATCATTAGTCTCAGGATGGTATGGTGTTGACAACACTCCTTTGATAGACATCAACTCATTTAGCCGTTGTACCATTTGGGCAGTAAAATTCATGCCATTGTCTGTCAATATCTTCTGGGGCATCCGTGCTTATAGAGAATATTATCCATAATGAACTTGGCAGTAGTTAGGGCCCTGATGTCTCAAATTGCTTTCGCTTCCACCCATTTTGTTAGATGGTTAATAGCAACAATTATGTATTCGTTGCCTAGGCTACTCACAGGCAAAGGGCCGATCAAATCAATTGACACGGTATGCCAGGACCAGTCAGGTTTGATCAAACAGTATTTCACATCTGACTTCATAGGTTTTGCAATTTGGCATAAATGACATTTATCGAGCACATCTTGGATATCAAATCACATGGAATCCCAATAGTAACTAGCTCAAATTAACTCTAGCGTCTTGGTCATTCCCCATGTCTGACAGCCTTGTGTGCTTGTTGATAATCTCCATTCAGTCAGAAGGTTTATGGAAGATTTGACTTTGTCCATCAGGATTAAGTTTGTATAGAACTCCATCTCAATATTTGGTGTCAATTAATGCTTTCATCAATCGCTTTTTGAACTTCAAGTGGCTCATCTCCATATGTTTGGTTAATCATTTTTTCATAAAGCTCATTGGCCAAATTGCTCAGGACAGCTACAATGGGAAGTTGAAATAGTCCGTCTGCATTTTGATGGGCTGCTCCAGCTCTATAAATAAATTTATAATTGTACGCTTGTAATTTCAGAGCCCAGTGGGCTAACCATCCTTAAGGTTCCTTGAGATTTTGGAGCCATCATAATGAGCTGTGATCCGTTACTACTTGAAACTTGGTGCCATGAATGTAAGCCCAAAATTGTTTACAAGAATAGATGACAGCCAGGCATACTCTTTAAGTCACCATATAATTACACTCATGCTTATTCAGCGTCCTGCTGCAATAAGCAACTGGATGCTCCTCGCCATCATCCCCAATCTGTAATAGCACACCACCAATAGCAGTCAATGAGGCGTCAGTTTGTATAATATAAGGCTTGCTAAAATCTGATATCAGACGATAGGCGCCAAGCTCATTTCTTTTTCAAGGCCTCAAAGGCTTGTTGGCATTCCTCTGCCCAGCAAAAACGAACTCCTCCTTGTAGTAAGTGGATTAGAGGCTCGGCAATCTTCGCAAATCCTTCCACGAATCTTTGATAGTATCCTACCATGCCTAAGAACACTTGAACATCTCTCATACTCATTGGAGGTTGCATATTGTTAATCGCCTCCACCTTTTGAGGCTGAGGCTGCAAGCCCTTGGAATTAATGAACTCCTGTATTCCAATTGTTCTTTAAAAAATTGGCATTTTCAAGGTTTTATCTTCAGATTGGCCTTCAACAGACATTTGAACACTTGCTCAAGGTGCTCCAGATGTTCAGAAAACGTTCACAAAAAGACATTGATGTCATCCAGATACACCAGAACGCAGGACAATTTCAGGTCTCCCAAGATTGTGTCCATTGCACACTGAAAGGTTGCTGGAGCATTACACAGCCCCTGTGGCATGCGTGTCAGTTGAAAAAGCCCTTGAGCAGCAATCATCGCGCACTTTTCCTGCTCCTCTGGTGGCAACTCAATTTGCCAATATCTGGAGATGAGGTCCATTGCGGTAAAGTACTTCGCCCCTCCCAGACAGTCCAGAGCATTGTCAATTCTGGGCAACGGATATGAATCCTTTTTTGTAATGGCATTGAGGTGTCAATAATCAATCACAACTTGATTGCTGCCATCTTTCTTCTTTATGATTAAAATGGGGCTGGCCCACGGGCTTTTGGAAGGCACTATCATTCCGCTTTTCAGCAATTTGTCTAACTCTTCACCAACTATTTTGTCACTGGCTCTGGGGCGCCAAATTGGCCTCATTCTAATAGGCATATGGTCCCCAGTATCAACAAAATGCTGAACTCCTTTTGCACAACCTAAATCTTGGTCATCTTTGGCAAAATTTTGGAGTATCGTTCAAACAACTCTAGTGCTTCATCCTTCTGTTGTTCCAATAATCCGGTGAATGATTCTTAGGATATTACAAGTATGTGCCCCAAGGGTTTCTATTGGTAAGCCAAACTCAGATAAGTCACCAAATTTGACAGCTGATATTAACTCATCCCTCGGAAACAGATGCACAAAAGTGACTACTTGATATTTCTTGACCTTAATATTTTGGCTGGTCAAATTTGCTAGTAAGACATCAATCTCTCCATGCCCTAGTATGAGTATTCCAGGCGCCACACTAGGTTCCATATGAGAATGATGCCATGGGGATACAACCTCCCCATACAGTCCTTCTGGAATATCCAGTGTGGTTCCTGTCCTCATAACCAGTTGATGGCCTGGAGCTATTGTCACATCCTTATTCACATGTAGAGGTATTCCTCAATTTTCATTTATGGCAGTTGGCATGGGGCAGCTTTGATTCCCCCACTGAATATACCCTACTGGTATTATCCCATCAGCATAAGATATATTGATAAAATTCCTACGATGGCTTGTGGGCTTCATATCATTGTGAGAGTAATAAATTGGAAGTGATTGGCCCAATATCGTCAAGATGTTTTCTTTAAAATTGCATGAGATCCCATAGGTCCTTAAAAAACTAGTTCCAATTAATATGTCATAATTGGCATTTGGAAGCACTATAGCAGGTGCAGCTACTACCAAAGCTCCAAATCGCAGTGGCAAAGCGCTGTAAGCTCCTTCACTCTTAGTGCTGTTAAGGCCTGCGGTCCCATATTCTTGATGATGGTCAATGTCTGGAGCTATTTTCAGTTTCTTAACCAGCTTCGTGGAAACAATGTTTACAGGTGCTCCACTATCAACAATAGCTACAACTTTAACCTTGTTGACCAGAATATCCACATAAGTGCACTCAGAGTAATAAGAATCAATAGAGTTTACTAAGTGAATATGGGAAGAATCCAGGGAGTTAAGAGTGTGCTTCAGAGTATTCCCAATACTGGGACATTCATTGATGAATGTGTCAATTGGCATTGCTATATTGACCCCTTTCAGGCTTGGGGTATCTGCTGCATTGCTTGGCCCGTCGGCTGGAATATTCTCAAGTATTTGTTGCATATAGGGTTTAGTGACTACCTCAGAGGCTTCTGTATGACAACCTTACTCTGGAAGCGAGTTACCACATTTACGTTTGAGGAATCTTCATTTGATACTAAAATAGAATCATTTTCATTGTCAAACGAGGCCCTGTGGCTATTGTTTTCTTGTCAATCAGGTGGGACTAGTGTCTTAGGCACAATAGAGCGTCCTGCATCTATTGTGCTTGTTCTTTTCTCTCCTCTTGCACGGTATCAGGAAGGACTTTTTTGACATTTTGTGATGGCATCAGGAAGCATAGTGACCTTTATGATGGCAATTAAAGCAAGTAATTCCACTCACTGGCTGTGGGGCTCTTGCATTCGAGTTTTGCTCATTTCTTATAGGCGGATAACTGTTAATCTTCTTATTGGTTTTGAAGGGCTTTCCAGCAAAGGCAGCAGTTCCCAATCTATAACCAGAATTAGGAGGGCCATAATTTTTTGAGCATCTGCACAAGTAGTCAACCAATTCAGATGTTACAAGGTTTTGCAAAAAAGCAGGTAATAGGGTGTTTGATAGATTAGGGTAAGGTTCTACTGCATGCTCTAGTGCAATCTTGGTGTCAAAATCGATCATAGCCTGCACGCCTAAGAGAACTTGATCTTCACGATAGAATAGATCCACAAATTCGTCAATTGCTTCATCTTTCTTAAAGATGATGTTCATAAACTTGGATTTTCTGGCTGACATCCGTTCTGGACCTCCAAATTCATGAAGCACGGCCTCCTTGACTTCAGCATATGTTGGATTTTCGTTAATGTGAGGCATAATCAACTCAATGCTCCACTCATCCAAGCAGTTAATCATGGTGGCTGCTTTGTTGCAGTTTTTGGCCCCATGCATGGCCATTTCAAAACGTTTGACAAATGTGGTAATACTTCTGTTCTTGTCAAAGGCCAGCAGGTTTGCTAGTTTATAATTATTGCTTCCCCATTCCTGGTTATCACAATTACTTTTAGGTTGACTAGAGCCAGGCGTACTAGGGCATTGGGGCATTGTATCCCAGTTTGAGGCGCTAGGGTTGGCCAAGGCAACCATATTGCTAGGCAGTTGTTGATGTGGCCCAGCGTCCATTTTGGTAGCTATTTCTGAAGCTTTGTCCTCATAATATTCAAAAGAAATTCAGTCAAGTGGGTTGTAGCACACTGACAACGCCCGTCATCCAGAGCTCAAATTTGCTCATTGATTTCATTTTCCAAATTGACATGATTTCAGTTTTTTAATTTTAATTTCACAATTTCCACATTCAGGCTAGTAGCTTGTAGCTGCAAGGTGGAAATCACTTGGTCCTTTTCTTTTATGGCCTTCTTGCACTGGTTCAATTCTCCATAAAGATTATTTGTTTGACTCATTAATAACATTAACATTGTCATTGAGATTATTGATCTGTAGATTAAGATGATCAATAGAGTCTTGATTTTTTTCATTTTTCGCCCATTGGTCCTTAAATTGTGTTTGCCAGTAATTGATTTTTCCAGTGTATTCATCCTTCATCTGCAAAATTTGGGCACTCAGGCATCGATACTGGTCACAGAATTCATTGTTATGGTTTAACTGTGCCTCTTGGGCTTCATGATTAAGCCTCATGGACTCTGAAGCATTAATAGAAGTCTGAGTGATATTGCTGACCCAAGATTTGGTGACTCCTCTTTCCTCTAAGAAATTTTCAAAGATAGGATGCAATCTGTTATTTAGCTCTTGTGCTAATACTGCTACCCGGTCATTATCCCAAGTGGCTAAGTTGTGATTTGCCTCTGAACTCAAACAGACCTCAGCGAAGTTGGCTTCCAATCGCTCATTTAGAATTTGGCCCACCTGGCTGGAGTTGCGAGAGAAGTTCACTAACTCAGTAATGGCTGCATGATGGTGGGCAATTGTCATCTGAGAATTTTAAGAGGTGGGATGTATGAATTCAATTAAGTATTGGGCAATATTCTCTATCCCAATTAAATTGTTTTGGATCTGAGCTACACTTAATTGATGATGAGCAAGATATCTCATCCACAACACATCTTGCTGTCGTTGGTGGTAAAAAGGGTTGCTACTATTGTCCGTGGGCCCTTGTCCTAATTGATACCCTCTTAACAACTGCTGCTCAAGACGTTCCAGCTCTTCAGGTGAAATGGGATCATTGGGATAGGTAATAATGGGTACTTCTTCCCAATTAATCTGGGACACAGTCATTTCAGTATTCCCATTGGGCCCAACAATGGTTTTGAATAATTGATTGGGATTGCTCCCCTGTTCAGCGCAATCACCATCTGTAGTCCCAGCCATGAGCGCCACTTGTTGAATTTGGGTGTCTGCTTCAGAGGGCTGGTTCTTCTTCAAGGGTAAGATGTGGTTTTAAGTGTTTATTGTGTGAGGACAATAGACAGGATGGTGAATTTATAATTAATAATATAGCTTCTTGGTAATACTCCAATTTTATACCCTGTCATTTCACTTGGATAATGGCACGCCGCCCTGATCCTACTGATCCCAAGTGAAAATTGACTAATACAAAATGAAGTGCTAACACAAAAAGTTTATAAGATAAATTATAAACTCATCCAGTAGAGGAAATATATTTTATTAGTGTCAACTTAAGGGTTATTTATAGGGTTTCAATGTTCACCACATCTTACCCATAACGTCTTATTTTCAGTGGCACTTGGCCATGTAAAAAGTTTGTAGAAAACGTCTACATATACTTTGACTCAGGGCATCATGCTCAGCCTCAGGGTTGGTGTAAACACCTTCATCATTCTTGAGATGGCGTTTCATATGTATCTTCAAAATAGCTGAACCAATTCACTTTCACATGCAATCAGCAGCACATACCAAGGTGATTCATATCACTAATTAGTAATTAATTCAATTGAAAACTCAACCAACATTAAAAGCTAATTTTGACATAGACCAACAAAGCCCATGTGCCCAAGTCATTAAGTTAAAACTTAATCTAAGTCCAACCTAACCAGCAAAGCCCTTGAGCCCATATCATCATAGTAAATATAATTAAGTGAATTTGCTAGTCCGCAGATTCTAAGCTTTGCATAAGCTTATAATATACCTGGTCCATAATCGCTGATATCTGATATGATCCATAATAAGCTTTTAAACATGCTAACCTTATTATGTCCCTATCAAATATCCCAAAATTAGGTCCAGTCAATTACTCAACATGATGGTATACCATATCTTCCCTAGAAATACCTGAATATCCCATAGATTCTTAGGGGGAGGCATTTTCAAAAAATCGCTTCAACCTTATCTTGCAGGGTTGGATTCCTTCTCGGAAAATGGAGTGTCCAAGGAATCTGATTTCTTTTGGAAGAAGGTACACTTTGGAAGTTTCAACTTGATATTTGACTTGCATAACCGTTGAAACACTTCCTTCAGGTGATAAAGATGTTTATTGAAGGTTTTTGAGAACACTGCGATAACATCAAGATATATAGTGACACAAGTTAACTTCAGGTCCAACAATATGTGGTATCACACTCTGAAAAGATGCAGGTGCGTTGCACAACCATTGAGGTAATCATATTGGTTGGAAGAGAACCTCATTATGAATGAGAGCGCATTTCTCTGGATCTTCAGGGGGAAAGGTCCATTTGCCAATAGCCGCTATCTAAGTCCATGAAAGAAAAGAAATTAGAAAAAGAAAGTTGGGACAGGGCTTCTTCAATGCGAGGGATAGGATATCTATCCTTTTTTTGAGGTTATTCAACTTCTAGTAGTCCATAACTATTTGATGACTTCTTTTTTTTCTTTTAAAAAGCAATAGAGAAGACCAAGGGCTTTGTGAAGGAGCTAACTTACCCACTTCTAGCAACTGCTGGAGCTCCGTCCTCATCTGCTCTTCTTCTACCTTCAACTTATGGTAAGGTTTTGACCAAATAGGGTGGGCATCACCCACATCGATGGAGTGGCACCAGCCATTCCTATGGGCATAGTCATTGTCTGATTTAGAAAATAAGTCGCTATATTTGTACAATAAAGTTTGAACTTTTTCCAATTTGACTGGGGTTAACTCATCCAAAATATGAATATTAGGTAGAGTTCACACCAATTTATCCGTAGGCAAACCCAAATCTGCCATAGAGCCAATGGAGTGGATACATACAATATCCTCCACTGGAAGTAAAAAGCCTCTTACAATCTCCTGGTGTTTCCGTATGATCATGTCCTTTCCAGTGAGGTTTCCCAGAAGAAGGATGATAGGCCTCTGGTAGTCTGTGTCTAGTATCCCAGGAAATAACTGAGGCTCCATGGGACTAACGCCTTCAAGACTTGTAATATGCAACAAGAAGTGGTGTGGAATTTGGAGCGTTATTTTAGATTCAAACACTCGTTGTTCACCAGGATTAACTAATACCTCATCTGCAGCATAGAAAGTAATGCCATCCCTCACATCCACTGAGTCAGGCAATTTCTTAGTGTTGCACCTGGAGGTAGATTAAGGTAGTCATAGTGGAAAAGGGGTATTCAACCAGGCAAGAGTATTCATGCTTGCTGATTTCTTTATTTGATAGGACTAAAGGGACTTCATATTCGAGCAATGATAGGAAACCAAGCTTCATATTAATTATTTCCTCATACTCAATCATAAACTAAGTGCAGATGAGCATATCATATACGTTATTGTCCAAAGCCACAGCATGGGCTGATAGGATAAGCTTCCCAATTCGAATAGGCAGGGAAGTTTATGCCCCAATAGCATGAGTATTGTTGGGACCTGAGGTTCTATATTCTTGCGTGTACTCTAAGTCAGGTGCTAGCTTTATCTTCTTTATAATCTTAGAGGAGATTATGTTAACTGGGGAGCCAATGTCCAAGATATTTAGTATTCAGTCTTAATTTTTAACCACTTCAACTTTGGTAACCGTTCCTCCAAAGTTAGGTGCCACAACTAAGACGACCTTGAGCCAAAAGGTGGAGGTTAATTTAAGAGTAGTCTCAGGATACCTATCTAAGATCTTTTAATGGGCTGGACCTGCTGAAGAGGTCAAATCAAATTAGCTAATAATTGATCACCATCGCTGGCAGTGTCAATAACTTTTGGCCATACTAAAATTTGGCTGGGGTACGTTCCCTCAGGTATAGTGGTAAAATCTACTCCTCCAGCATTCAGTGATCAGCAACCTCTACTTCTGCAGGTGCTCCAAAAATTTAGTATCCAACATCCTCATAACCCCACTCAGATTTACCTCAAGGGTATTTTCCACCACTGACAATGTCACAATTGAGGTATGGGGTACGGCCCCATGAGGTTGGATAGCCTTAGGGTGCTTAAATACTAGCTTTGTTGGAGGGGGAAACACTGCGGCTTTGGTGGGCTGTTCAGGTGCATGGTATCAAATACTTTAATACATGCCACTTAACAAGGGCGTGATATCCTCTATGAGTCGCACTGAGGAAGCAAGTTTTGTAGGGATGATAGGCACTTGGGCTCACCCTCAACTGTTCAAAAGGTGGTATCTCTTAAATGGTGAGAGCTAGACGATTTAACTCATTTTCATTGGTCGTGGCACATAATGGAATTTGGCCACATCTAACAAAGCCTCTTTTATGTCACGGAAGTTTTTAAAGTAGCATTTCAATGAGATGATATGCCTTCTAGAGAAGGCTCAGACTCTAACCCAGTTAATAGGTCTTTAGCATCATCAAGGGTAAGAATGTTTGAGGTTATCAACCTTTGAACAGTGAGGTAAAATCGTTCAGCAAAGGCAATAGGCGACCCACCATCATACATTTTAAGGCGCATAAAGATCTGTTTTTCCCTGTATAGACTCTTCTTTGATCCGAATTCAGCTAAAAGAGCCTCCTTCACTTCTGCCCAGGTGTATAAAGGGATCAAGCTAGGTACTATTATCTCTTACACTAGGCGGCTTGAACAAGGAGGATGTGTCGAGCTTTTGCTTGTCTGTTGCGCCATCCATCTCAGCTTCATAAACAATATGAAGGTAGAAATGCTTCCTTCAACAGGGGTGAAAATTTCCTTAAGATGAAGTTTGTAAGGGCGCTGTTCAAGATGCTTAAGGCGGGATAAAACGTTTGCTAGTTGCTTTTCAAGAGCAACTATTTTTGGCACACAGGGATCCCCTGTAATGGGCACCATTTTGTAATAATACAGCTTTTTTGTGCTCGCTTGTGATACGCCGCTGGATCCCACAAAGGTTTTTAATAAAATAAATAATAAACGTTATTAAAAATGTGGATGTTAATATTTTTATTAGGAGCGCTGGGTAAAAAGAAAAGTGATTGTTTCAATATCTAACTAATAAGTATTTAAACTGTTTTGAGGGTTGGGGGAATTCAAGGATTGGTTCTGAATAGCTTAAATGCTCCTGAATTAGGTAATATGGTATGCTCTCCTATCAGATCATAGGAAAAGTGAGTTACTTTTTTGAAAAACATTAGCTGGGGTTATGGGGCAGAATATACCCATGTGGTAATGTTTTTATGTATTTCAATCAATTACCGCCTAATAAAATGCTTTCATCTTGGGGGACCCCCACCACGCCTATAAAAGGGGTGGTCCCAGCATAGGTTCCTTGAAGGACCTGATGGTGGTTGGGGATGTACCTTCTGATGGTTGCCCCATGGTCTGTCATGTTTTCAGACTAATCCAACCACTTGATTTTATGTTTATTGCCTTTGTAGGTTTTAAGATAATATTATCCCGATTAATGGGGTTCCACCAAGAATCAGCCAGGGTCTTTTGGCTGTTATTCTCAAAATCATTTTTATATTTAAATTAAATTGCATTTGGGTTCACCGCAATCTTGTAAATGGCTGACATATCCCCAGTTCAGATGATTTTAACCCAATACATTCTTCCCATTAATTTCTCAGCGTCAAGGTCTGCTGTCATCAAGTTGGATTTGCACAGGGTATAGCCACTGAGCAACCCTATTGAACAATATGAGAATCTTTAATTCTTTTAATAAGACTAATTAAAATATATGTGGAGCTATTGCCCCTTATTTCTTTCTTAATTTTTAGATATCTCGCAGGCTGTTCTGCGCTTCTCTTCCTTGTATCAGACTATCCCCTCTGTAATCTTCCATCAGGCTCTTTATACCTCGATTCCCCAGCTGGATGCATCCTCTGCTTGGTATCTTCTAACTTCTTCCTTATTTGAGTTGCTCTCGTTTGTATTGAATCTTGGCGTGATTCCTATCAATTTGCCGAATGTACTCATTTTGCTCAATTATAATTCGTGTATCCCCTTTTTCATAAATCTCAAGACTCATCTTGATTCCCCTGTGATCAGCCAATATGGGTAGCGTATCATCCAGTCATATCAAATTCCTGACATTATCCCCCTTTTGACTGGATGATAGGCTCTTACTGTTTGTACACTCTAAGGAACTTAGCATGGACTCAGTTGATAATCTGACCCCCCGCAGGTTCCTTGATTGTGTATACATCCATACCAGTCTTCTCAATAATCTCAAACGGGCTGACCTGAAAATCAGAGAGCTTATTCTTTCATCCAAATCCATGCTGGTCATGGAATAACACATAATCCCCTTCAGCGAACAATGGAAGTCTGCTCCAGTGCTTCTGGTCAGCCGCCTAGGCACGAATTTTCTTAGCCAAACTGGTGGAGTAGGCTTCAGTTTGTAACTTGATCAATGTATCCGTGAGTTGCTTCAGATATTGCTGAGGATTCACACCACCAATGTCCTTTGCACACGAATATAACAAATCAGGCAGAGCCAGATGTTGTCCATACATCAGTTAAAAGGGACTCTTACCAGTGGCAGAATGATAGCTGATATTATAAGTGAACACAGCGGTAGGTAAAAGAGCACTCCATTATGTGGCCAGTCCATTATCAATTTGTGGAGTATGTTTACTAGGGTTCCGTTAACTCGCTCCACCATCATATTTGATTCCGGATGATAGGGGTGGTCAAAACCCCACAAATTGACATCAACTCATTTAACTTTGGCAGGATATGCGAAGTAAAGTCAGTTCCGTTGTCCATCAGGTTAAACTGCGGACAGCCATGCCACTGTATAAAAAATTCCATAATAAACTTGGCAGTGGTGACCGCTCCCAAGTCGCTAATAGCCCTGGCCTCCACCCATCGGGTCAAATGATTGATGGTGACAGTTATGTACTTGTATTGATTGGCACTAGTTGGAAGAGGTCCCATATCAATGGAAACGGTGTGCCATGAAAACTGGGGCTTCACTAATTGACATGTTTTTTCTTACAAAAAGGTTTTTCTACTTGACATTAATGGCAACAGCTAATAGTTTCCAGCACGTCATAATGCAATCTTTCCCAGAAGTATCAGGGTCCCAAAAGATCCAGCGTCTTTCACAAACCACCATGACCTACAGCCCGATGAGCATCCATAATTATCAAGGGTCTATTTGAAGGCTTGGGAAAATTCAGCGTCAAGTCTCCAATCCACTTGTATAATTCTCCCCCTCACATAGAAAGGTATCTGCCCAAAGTCCATCTAGTACCTTAATCACAAGCGGCAACTCATCCTGGTATTTGTTCACCATCATTTTTTCATACATTATATCAGCCAGATCTGCTGTGATAGCGAATGTGGGCAATTGAGACAGACAATCCGCGTTTTGATGTCTTGCCCCAGGTCAATGTATGATTTTGAAAAGTAAGCTTGCAGCTTCAGAGCCCAACATGCGAGCCATCCTTCCAGTTCACACAGAAAATATAACCAGCGCAAGGAAGCATGATCCGTCACTACTTGAAATCTTACCTCATGCAAATATACCTGAAATTGTTTATAGGCATAGACTACAACTAAACACTCCCACTCAGTTACGGTGTAGTTCCATTCATGACAATTCAGGCTCCGACTACAGAAGGTGACAGGATGTTCCACACCGTCATCATCCTTCTGGGATAATACTGCTCCAATAGCAGTTAAGTATGCATCCGTTTGCACTATGAATGGCTTATCAAAGTTGGGGTATTGCAATGTGGGTGTGCTTGGTTACGCGGTATGCAATACATATAAAGCATTCTGGCATTGTTCCATCCAATTGAAAGGAGCATTTTTCTTTAATAGCTTGAAAAGTGGTGCCCCAATACAACTGAAATTGGGAATGAACCGTCGATTATACCCAACTATTTCTTAGAAACACCTGAATGTCCCAATTATTTCCTGGTTGGTCATCTTACATATAGCTTCCACTTTAGCCAGCTGCAGTTTAAGCCCATTTGAATTCACAACAAAACTGAGGTATTCCAATTGCTCTTTAAAGAAATGGCACTTTTGGGGATTAATTTTGATATTAGCGGCAGCAAGGCGCTTAAACACTTGCTCCAAGTGGGACAGATGCTCTTTGAATGTTCACAAAACCACATTGATGTCGTCAAAATAAACTAAGACTCAGGACAGCTTTAAAACACCTAAATTCATGTCCATGGCATGCTGGAAATTAGCAGGAGCGTTGGCTAGAACAACCCCCTTGAGGTGATGATCACACATTTCTCCCATTCTGTTGGTGGCAATTTGATCTGCCAGTACCCTGAGATCAGATCCATAGTGGAAAAATAGTTTGCCCCACCCAATCGGTCTAACACATCATCAATCTGTGGAAGAGGGTAAAAATCCTTCTTCATGACATTATTGAGTTCACTATAGTCAATAACCACTTGATTAGAGCCATCCTTCTTCTTTACGATGAGCACAGGTGATGCCCAGAGGCTGTTTGATGGCTCTAGCATCCCTTGCTCAATAAGCTTATCCACTTCATTAAAGACAACCTCTTCCACTGCTCTAGAACATCTAATAGGAAGTGAACAAATGGGAGGGTGATCCGCCGTATTAATCCAATGTACCACTCCTTTAGCGCACCCCAAGTCAAGACTGTTATTGGCAAAAATACCCCAATACTTTTCAAATAAGGCCATAGCCTTATCTTGCTGATCCTCCGATAGTCCCATGAGCACTTCTTGTGGAACTACAGTCAGTATGCCAAATGAGGCGCGAGCTGGTAGTCTGAGATCTTCCCATGAGCCAAAGTCATGAATATGTTGAACTTCCCCAATAGGGAAGAAGTGTAGGTAAGCCACCACTTGGTGACGCCTAATCATTATTATCTCCTTCTGTAGGCTCATGAGCAACACCTTCACCTCCCCGTTCCCAGGAAACAATAGCCCTGAAGCCACGTGTGGTTCTAGCTGCAAGTGCTAATGAGGCGCCAGGATTTCTCCATACAGTTTCTTAGGAACTTTGATTTCGAGCCCAGTCTCTATTATGCCCTGGTGTCCAGAAGGTAAGTTTAAAGGGCATGTTGCTCAAAGCGGTATTCCTTTATACTCATATATCTGGTTGGGGAGGATCTTAGTCCGCTGACTCAGTCGCTGATAGTGAACAGGTATCACTCCATCACTGTATGCTAGATTGACCTGACCGGAGTGGACTGGATCCGTTGGGATTCACCTAGAGGAAAAATATACTGAAATCTGTTGGATGAACATAGTAATGGTTTCTTCCGCCATATCTATTACAACGCCAATTTTCCTCATGAAAGCCCACCAATTAACATATTGTAGTGGTTATTTGGCAAGACCACCACCGGAGCAGACAACTGGACTAAACTGAATCATAGAGGCAACATGCTATATGCTCCTTCCAACACAGTGCTATGCGTTCCTGCCATTCCATATATCTACTCAATGGTCCACATCCAGTTTCAACATAAGTTTGGCCACTAACCAGGTGGAGACTATGTTCACCGGCGCTCCCATGTCTATGATCATGCGGATTTTTGTGTTTTGGATGAATATGTCACAATAAGTACATTATGAGTAAGAGGAATCATCAGAGTTTATTACTTGTACATTCAAGGGTCTTGTGTTGCTTAAAAAGGAATAAATACCCTTGCCAACCTGAGGATACTCCCTAGCAATTTTTTTCACCAGAATAGCTATGTTAACCCCTATTAAAGGAGCGGTGTTCAGTGAAAAATCCACATTGCTGGAGTCAGCCTGTTCCAGTATTTTCCACGCATATGGTTTCTGCACATCTTGGAGGAGCTCACCCTGATTGGGTGAACTCTTATTCTCAGAAGCAGAAGCAGGGTATCCAGCAAAAGCTGCTGGTATAACAAATCATCCAAATAAGGTTCGATTTCTACTCATAAAGTTGTTTGGCAGGTATTAGGGACAAGTGATTTGAGCTCAGTGAAGGTAGAACATCCCATCTCTACTCCGCTCTAGCTTTTCCCTGCTTGGTTTTCATAGTTGGCATTGCGTACACTTGTGGTTTGCTAGGGCAATTGGCTGCATAATGCCCTCTCTGTCCGCACTGGAAGCAAGTGTTCATAAAAGGTGCACATATATAATTTGAGCTGGAAGGACCAGGTTGAGATTTTGGTAAGGTTCTATGGTTGCGGTTGAACTTTGAAGCGTACATGGGATAGAAAGGGTCTACTGGCTCATATGAGCGACAGAAACGTTCTGATGGCTGATAACCCAGTCGCTGTGCCCAATATTCAGAAAAGGATGGAGCATGGGCAACGGAGGGTTTTTGGGCTACATTGGGGGCGCCATTCGTGGCAGAGAGTCGTTGTAAGGCGTTCAAAATTCAAATGAGGCCGGTATCCCCATCCAACACATGGGACATAGCATTATATAGTTCCTGATATGGTTTGACCGCCGCCATCATTGCTATACCTACACCCTCAGTGGTTAAAATATTAGCCCCAAGTAAAACATGAGCTTTCGCCAAAAACTGCTCAGTGAATTCTGACAAGGTCTCGTTTTGATTAAACTGTATAGTTATAAATTCAGATTTACGTTGAGACATCTTGTTAGCACCTCTGAACACCCAGATAACTATCACTTTTACTTGGGTGTAAGACACCGAGATATCTGAAAGATAGCAGGTCACTTGGTCAGCGCTTTCCATATCTAAAGAGGACAGTAACAATTTCGCTTTCTGTTGATTGGTAGCCCCTTCCATGGCGAATTTGAAATGTTTAAAGTACCCATATAGGTTTCTGTTATGACTGAAAGGAGGTAACTTTTCAATATGGACGAATTAAGTCAGCTCTTTGGTTTGGCTGCAAGGGACAGGTGAACTGGATTCAGAGCAACTATGGGAACCATCATTTAGTGTGTTATCATGATGCCGTCTGGATGAGCTTGAGCTGTCAAAGCAGAGTCAGAAGAAGTGTCATCATGTGGGGGGTCCATCGTACCGCCTGATGGATACTCATTTGCTGATCCATAACATTCTTCCCCCGAGTCACCACTAACTGCCCTATTTCCCCCCACTCTGGTATGCCCTGTGGACTGTTCGCTAATCAGCTGCTCCATTTTGACCGCAGCACATCTACACCTTCCATCCTGCCATTTATGATGCAGCATGTTATCTCGCCATTGCAATTCTTAGCGGAATTTCTTTTCCTAATTCAGTGTTTGTTTCATAGTTTGTAGTCATGAAAGAAATTCCTTGATTCTATTCTGCATGCAGGTTTGTTATTGTCTTGCATTTTCCGCTTGCTGGTTGGCGTTGTTTATTTGGTTAACAAGTAAAGATTGTTCTTGTGCTGATTTCTCATTGGCCCATTGAGGGGTATCAATGTGGTCTTGCATGTCCGCATACTCACTTGTCTCACTGATAGAAAGAGGGGAGGCTCATTGTCATTCCGCCTGACTAATGACTTCTAGTCATGTAACTCGACAAATGAGTTGGAGGTACTCAGTGGACGTTGACCTAAGAATAAGTGTGTTATCAGACGTTCGCTGAGTATCCCATTCAATATGGAGTTGACCTAATTCTGTCGATAGAGAGCTAACTTGGGCTGCCAATTACAGTTCCATCAGGGTCATTCTTTCGTTGAGCTGAGCAATCACAGCTTCAAGAGCTTCCGCCCATTTGGCTAGCTCCATCATGCAGTGCTCAGTACCATTCCCCAAGGTTGTCACGTCCTGAATCCACTCCACGGATAGGCCATGCTGTTCCAATAGTTCCCTTATTACTTGAGGTAATTCTGAGTTTGACTGTGGTAATAGAAGGTCCAATTGATGGCAAACATCCCTGACACCATGATCTATCTGTGCCAGCGCCCCTTGTATTTCTGAAAATTAACAATCAAGACAGTCCAGCAGGAGGCAAGTATCGTGCTCTTGTGCTTGAGAAAATTGCAACACATCTCCAATTTTAATTCCATGGAAAGCCAGAACTTGTAGCAGCTGGCGAATTGAAGGTTGCACATAAGCGACTAAGTATTCCTCAATTCCGTGAGTACCAAGGCGGCGAGTTAACCGCGTAGTAGTGGCGTCCAAAATAAGACATGTACAGCGCATATCATTTTCTTGATCGCGTTGATTATAAAACAGACTCACAGCATTTACCCGACTCTCATCCTCATATAGGTGATACCCGCGCAACAACCATTCCATAATAATTCTTAGTTTTTGTGGAGTCACATTTGTAGAGCGTCCATGTTGGTTAGTCATCAGATCCGGCCAATTCTCAAATTTCACTGTAATCATAATTTCATCATCCCCTGGTTTGGTAATAGTAAACAATGTTGGTTCCAAGTTAGGTGTCCTCCAAGCTTCTTCAACATGCCGTGTTTGGAACCTAATCAGGTTAGGTTGGAACAAATGAGGATTTGTCATTGAGTTTTCCCCATTATAGTTGCTAAGTGGCCCCTGTAGTGATCACCACTGTTAATTTCTCAGCGTCTAGGTCCGCTGTTGCAAAGTTGGATTTGCACAGGGTATAAACACTGAGCAATCCAATTGAACAATATGAGGATTGCTGACTCTTAAAATAAATATAAATAAAATATATATGGAGCTAATGCCCCTTATTTCTTTCTTTATTTTTAGATATCTCGCAGGCTGTTCTGCGCTTTTCTTCCTTGTATCAGACTATCCCCTCTGTAATCTTCCATCAGTCTCTTTATACCTCAATTCCTCAGCAGGATACATCTTGGCTTGGTATCTTCTATTCTTCTTCCTTATTTGAGTTGCTCTTGTTCATATCAAATCTCGGTGTGATTCCTCTCGATTCAGAAAATTTTCTCATTTTGCTCAATTATAATTCATGTATCCCATTTTCATATATCTTGAGACTCATCTCAGTTCCCCTGTGATCCGCCGATATGGGTAGCATATTGTCCAGTCATATCAACTTCCTGACACTTTCTCTACAGCTGAGAGGGCAAATGCCTGACAGGAAGGAAAGGTCATATTTTGAATGTGGTGGGAGTCAGGTTGCAGGGATCATATCAAGACATCCTTACATAAAGCCAGGAAATCAGTAAATCATGGGGGAGTTCCAAAGGAGACATCTCAGAGGGTGAAATGAGCTAAATGAGGCCTCTTTTGTAAGAGTTTTAATATGTGGTAATTCCCAATGCACCTCTTATTGGAAAATTACAAGGAGTTGAGATTCAGGTTGATGTTCACCTGTTGACGATGCCACCAGCCTAAACTATGATGACAGTGTAAAGTAGATCAGGAATTTCTGGAGAGATGTCACAAAAGCAGAATTTATGGATGAGGAAATTTATTGACACTGAACGGTATGACAGATCAGTAGCTCAAATGAGGCTAACAATATAGAAGGCGCTAGAACAGTTTTCCAATTTTTAGTTAGTAAACTCTTTTAGCTTAATGAAGTTTACTGATGCCTCTTTATCAAGGAGTGCTTTTCACTGTAATATCATGCATCCCAATATTGAAGGTGATTGTAAACAAGAAGTAGACCTAATTCTCTTTACTGGCTATGGAGAGTGATAGAGAAGCAGAAGGTGTTCTGGACCCATAATTAGGAGAGGACCCTTGGTCCCAAGTAAAATATATTTAGTACTCTCAAAGAGGTCCTTTGGAAGGTTCTCCTTGTCCACAGACAATATGGCTGTTAGGATCCACGGCTATGGTCTTGTTAATCTCATTTGTATGGTAGGGAGTCTCTAGGGTCATCATCTCAGAGGGAACTTTGTGATTCTGTGCAACAAGTGGAATTTACAAGGTAGGGTGGGACTAAGTTGGTGGTATAAAGACCAATTTTTAACTATGATCTTTGTGGGCTTTCACCTGGGCCATTTGATCTGGTGTTAACTTAGTTTTTTCTGGGTTTAACAATACAATTACATCCTCTTCAATGGTATTGAGAAAGGGATTCTCAAAAGTTTTTATTACTCTACAGCGTTCCCTAAGAGTAAGAAGATACAGAAACACCAGAGGAACGATTTCTAAATCTTTGTTCACTGAAGGAATAGGTCCTGATAACTTCAACTTAGATTAGCTAGCTAAAGGAAGATTTTCTGAATAAAAGATGACATAGCTTCCATAGAGTGTATGGTTGTGTGGATCAATTTTGACCCAATTATATGCCAAAGAAAATGCTGCCTCCATAAAAATCGGGAGAGGAACTTAGTAGGGATTTCTAGCTGCAGTAGTGGTCAAGGCTTCTCTAAAGACTGACACTGCAATGTCAGCGTGGATCATAACTGAGGGAACCAATGTTGTGAAGGCTTCAAAGAGCGAAGACAGATCATAGACACCCTTTTATTGAGTGTTGAGGCAAAGACGCTGGATACTCTTGATTCATGTGTTTTACTGTGGCAGATACTAAATTTAATAAGGGAATATGATTTCATATTTTGTTTGCAGAACGTAACACACCTCTGACCCAGAGGTGAGCCTCCCCTTCCAAGGCGTTTAAGAGAGCCACAAATTCTCGGTGCATCAGTAGGATTAAGAGTTTGAGAACACCCAGCTGGTAAGCGCACATAAAATTCAGTCAGAACATCAAGCACCTCTTATTCAACTTCTGATGAGGTAACTGGTGGAATCACTATTACTGCCACACCTACTGAAGTGGAATCCTGATTTCCTGGTGCTGTATGGTCATGACTCTGTGACAGGATTAGTTGTTTGCATGCTCGCAGAGCAAAAATAAGTGACCAACAAGATAAGATCAGGCCATAAAGGGAATGTAGGTTCATTATGAACATATAATCAACTGCTTCGCCTGATCTTAGGGACGAGGGTGGAAAGTCCCATGGTTAATTTTCAAAACATTATGTATTGAAATATTCTAATTAGTTTGTATTGGGATTCCAATATGTCTGAGTAAAAACCCAGTGAAGTGCCAAGAATGCCAGTAGAATCAGTCCTAGTAAATTGGAGGGACTTTCTATGGTTCTTGTAAAGGAATTAAATATTAAATAACATATTAAATGCGCCCATAGCAAAACAGATGGCTGCATTGAGGGCAACCGCCGGTCTTGCTGGGGCAATTCCCAATGGCGGGAGAGGCATGGAAGATGACAAATCCACCAGGGTTTGCAGTTATTGTCCTTTTGTTTCAGTCTCATTTTTTTCATGTTCAGTTTTTTATATTTAGTTTTCATAGGTTATGTGAAATCTTTGACCCACAAAAATGAGCATCAGATTTGCAACAAAATTAAAATTATCTTGATTCAAATATGAGGCGATCTTGGACAACGTCACGAATCTTTTGTGGTTGTTTTGAGCTGCCATGTATAGTAATAAAAGTCATTTGAATAGTGGGCGATTTACTAGTATAAATAAAGGCGGATTACCCAAAGAGCGATACTCTAGATGATTGAGCTCCTGTGTTTCAACTCTATATTGTGAAATTTGCCAATCATAACCTGTAAAAGACTTAGCAAACTCTTTGGAATGGAGTCCTCGCCACATTCAGATTGAGCTAACTCAATGGTGTGATGATGAGGTGATTTTGGTGGATGACAATGGCCTTTTAAAGCAAAAAATTACAAGGCTTTTGTTTGGCCAGCTTGCACTGAACCAGTGGAAGATTGACAAATTGGATATAGAAAATTGGGGAGCCTTATTGGATAGTGAATTCGGAAACAGGATGGTAGCTTAACCTCTGATGATTCATTTTGCAAATGGTGAGCTGCTGGATCGATAGATTGGAGTGCCCACTCTACAATCATTGATACCTGCTTGTGATAACGGCATTTTTGGTTGGGTTAGAAAATTTGGCAGAAAATAAGTCAGCAAATTCCATGTAGTGTGTTTATAAACCATATTTTTTATTCCTCTTAGAATAAAGAATTAAACAACTACTGACCCTATGAGGGGCGGTTCTCTTTTATACTTGGTGGATGTGAATAGATTTGTGGGATGGTTTAAATTGGACTGGCTGATGTGCTTGCAATTAGCATCTTAGGTTTGAGGGGTCGTCAGTTAGCTTACACATAAGCTCATAAAAGCTCTGACAATGCAATTACCAGATTAACTGATGAAGTACTCTGGTCCAAACTAGGAATTTTAGCACAGATCAGAAGCTCAGTAGAATTGTTTTAAGTAGAATATATTTTAATGATCAATTAAATTTAAATTAAATTAAATAATTTTGGGGAGAATTTTTGACTCAGATTGGCACCCCATGAATGGAAACTGGAATTTTGTGGTTTGAACCGGGGTTTCTGACTTAGTAAAGCTTTCCAGAGTTTTGAGATCGTTTTTGAAGTTTTCAAAGGGCGGTAGATGACAGGGTAGGGAACAGATGAGGGTGGTGATCCTATTGGTGGCTCTGGACAGAATTACCTCACTATAGACCCCTTTTATCATATTCATAAGGGGAAAAAGAAAAGTGGGGTATAGTAGGTGTGTTTTTGCGGGCTAAAGCAGTCACCCAGAGCTCAACAACTACATGGACCAAGCCACTCAGTTGAACCAAAGGGCTCCACAGGTGCCATGGGTCTCTTCTTTCATCTATAAGGGAACTTACAACAGTCTAACCAAGAGCGTGGATGTTGTAGGAAACCAGCTAGTTAAATGCTATCTGATGCTTCACCACTGGAACCACAACCAAGTTGTTGAATAAAGCTAAAAACACTAATAAATAAAAAAGCTAGTTTTTATAAGGATTATTAGTGAGAGCGCGGGAAAAGAAAAATGACCCCTTTTGATAACTGACCGTTAGGTATTTAAACCGTATTGAGGGTCAAAGGGAAGTCAATGATAAGTTCATAACGGCTTTTTACAGTCCAAATAAGAAAATATATGGCTTCAGCCTATCAAAGCTCAGAAAATTGCATCACTTTGGCTGAATGATGGATGGGGAGTTAATTTTTGGCAATATGTACCCATGGGGTAACATTTTTAAAAAATTATAGCCAATCTCCTTCAGAGAAATTTATTGGACCTTGGGGGACCCCTGCCATGCCTATAAAAGGGGGTGGTCCCTGCGTAGGTTCTTGAATGGACCTGGTTGTGGCTGCGGGAGTATCATCTGAAGGAAGCCCCATGGTTCAGCATGACTTGAGTAATCCAACTCGTTGATCTCATATTAATTGCCTATGAAGTAGACAAAATTTTGTTACCCCAAATTTCAGGGTTCCACTAAGAATTGCCAGGGTCTTTTGGCCAATAAAATCATTAACATTTTCTAAATCGATCTCTGCATTATTACTGACTTGAAAGTGTATAACAATTCCCAGTTTTGGCCCATTTTGACCCAAAACATTCTTATCCTGAAGCCTGGAGGGCACATGTCTGCCATCACCCGCCTCAAGAATGTTTGGGGGTGAATAAGGCCATAGGAAGCGGCCATGTACCTGATAGATGGTAATCACAGTAGACAAGAACTTTTTATATTATTCATTACTTCTCTTGTAGGTGATCGTGAAAGAACTCTTAAATTGATCCATGTTTGTCACTTCTAGGAGTAATGTAATTATGGTTTTATAATACCATGTCAGACACTTGGGATGTAGGTAGGGGGTTAGAAGCTCATTGGCAGCCTGCCCTTCTTTAGTCACTGTTTTTTCTAACAGGTCATAGCCTCAGATTGGAATTGGATGATGCGTTGAGCAAATATTCTCATGACTTTCTCAGATTCCTCAACTCTAGAGGAATTACATCTTTAGCTAAGAGGGCGGCATTCCTGGTTCCCATCTAAAAAAGACATGGAATGGGGACATTTTCAAAATCTTATGATAACAAATCTGGTAGGCCATAAGGGCACTGGGTAATAATTGATCTCAGTGAAGTGGATCAGAAAAGGCCATTTTTCATAGTTTGGAGACTGTTATAATTTTGGCGTGTCCGTGTATAAATGCTGAAAAAGAAATTGCACAGGTTTCGACCCACTGAGCAATAGGACCATCAATATGAGGATCATTGCCCTTTAACCAACAGAAATAAACTTATTAATAAATGTGGAGCACTTGCTCCCACTATACTCTTTTTATTTAATATAATAAAAGTAGCGGCTCCCTTCTGTTCCGCGCACTCTAAACTATTAACAACCTACCTCCCTCAATCATCTCATCCTAAATTATATCATAGCAACTTCAGATGGTATCACTTTCATGGCTTAGTAATTCACTTCACCGGTTCTCATTGGTTCCGCCAACTCTTCATTCGTTCATGCATTAATTCACAATCACCCAATTCAGCTGATTTCCCAGCAACCCAATATCGTTCCATTTTGAAGCACGCTCAAATAAATCATACTAAAAACAACTCATTGGATTTCATCCATTCTACCATATTGACTTAGAGCTTATCGTCCAGTCATATCAGAATCGTGACAGAGGCCAAAGTTTTATCAGTTCTCCACAAAGTCCCATTGATAGAGGGACTTCATGGGACCAAGAAGAGTTGTTTGGTCCCATTGGACGTGGCCAGGATCTTGACTAATATGGAAGTGAAGTTCATATCATTGTCACTGAGTAGTACTTGAGGACAGTTATGGAGAGTGAAAATATTTTGATGTAGGAAAGTTGCAGTGGTCTTGATCGTTTGGGCAGGGAGATCCACGGCTTCAACTCACTTAGTGAAGTGGTCAATGACTACAAGAATAAATCGGTTGCCACTAGTGTCTGAAGGAGGGACCTACTACATCCATACTGATGGTGTGTGATGGTTGTTGATGGATAGTTGGTTGATAATGGTATCTAGTCTTAAAAGTTGATTGCTTCTTACACGTAAGGCATACTTCCAAGACTCAACAATAGTTTCCATATTTCGTCCCAATAGTACCAATCATAAATACACTCATAAGTTTTCTTTGCCCATCTATGACCTAGAGTGTAATGAGCTTCTAGGATAGCAGGTATGTGTTCAAAGGGCTAAAGTAATGCAGCCATTCTCCACCAGCTGCTTATACAACTTCCTATTCTCCATTTTTGTGTTGCAGGACTGCCAGAATAACATCTTCTTGACGGGCCCAACCTCATCCTCTCATTCATTTGGGGTCATTAAAAAGTCATGCAGCCTCTCCACCACACTATTATCTGAATGAAGGACAGGAAGTTTCGTCATCCCATCAACATTTAAGTGATGGGTCCCAGCATGGTGTTCAATCTTCATATCATAATGATGGATCTTTAGAGCCCAGTGAGCTAATTGGCAAGTAGGATCCTTCATATTCTGGAGCCATTTTAAGGAAGCTTGGTCTGTAACAACAGTAAAGGTGGTCTCATATAGGAAATAGCAGTATTGCTTCAATACTAACAGGAACAGCAAGATACTCCTTCTATCTGTCACTAGAGTTTTGTTCCGCCTTTGAAAGCATCTTACTGAAATAGGAATACAGGATTAAATACACCGTTTTCATCTAATTGGGCTAAGATGGCCCCAATGGCGTAGTCTAAGGCGTCAGTAAACAAGGATAAAAGAGTTTATTATAATCTGGGTGCCTTAGGATAGGGCGTTGTTGCAACAGTTTCTTCAGCGTCTTAAAAGTGGCCTTCTGTTTAGCACCCCACTCAAAAGGAGTATGCTCAGTTAATAGGCGGACAATGGGCTCACTAAGTTGGGAGAAAGTATTGATGTATTGATAGTAATACCCCATCATCCCTAGACATACCTGAATACCTTATAAATTTTATGAGAGGCATTTTTTGAGATTGCTTAGAACTTGTCCTGTATGGGTTACATTCCTATTTGGGAAATGATTTGGCCAAGAAAATTCAATTTCTTTAAAAGAAGATACACTTTATTAAATTCACTTAATATTTGACTTACATAACCATTTAAACACCTCCCTCAGGTGAACAAGATGTTTGGTGAAGGTCTTTGAGAACAATGTGATGTCATCAAGATAGACGATGTCACTAGGTAACTTCAGGACCCGCAAAATGTGATCCATCACACGCTTGAAAGATACTGGTGCATTGAAAACCTTTGAGGTAATCATTTGAGTTGGAAGTGACCCTCACTACAAATAAGAGCGCACTTCTCCCGATCCTGAGAAGAAAGGTCCATTTTCCAATAGCTATTTGACAATTCCATTGCAAAAAAGTTAGATCTCTATTTGTGCTAGGGCGTCATCAATGCGAGGGATAGGATAACTATCCCGTTTTGTGAGTAAATTTAATTTGCAGTAATCCATGACTTTATAATGACCTCAATTAGTCTTATTTAATTAGCAAAAGGGGTAAGACCTAGGGCTTTGTGAAGGAAATAGTAACACCGCGTCTAATAACTGCTGGAACTCCGTCCTCACTTTTTGTTCCTCCACCTTTGACTTGCGATAAGGTTTGGACCTAATAGGATGGGCATCACCCACATAGATGGAGTGGCTCCAGCCCTTCATATGGTCATAGTCAGTATTTGACTTAGAGCATATGTCGCTATAGTCATCTAGGAGAGTATGAACTTTTCCAGCTCATATGGGGTCAGTTATATGAGATATGGACGTTGAGTAAGGTAAATACCAGGCTATCCATTGGCAAGCCCAAATCCATCATAGAGCTAATGTAGCGGATACGTTCAATGTACTCCACTGGGATTAAAAAGTCTCTGCCAATCTCCCGGTGTTTTTTATAGCCTTGTCACTGCGGTGAGGTTTCCCAGAAGAATAGTAATATGCCTTTGGTAGGCTGGGTCTAGTATCCCAGGCAATACCCGAGGCTCCATGGGACTAACGCCCTCAAGACTTATGATATGCAACAAGCAGTGGTGTGGGATTTTGAGCGTGATTTTTGTGTTAATCACTTGTTGTTCATAAGGTTTAATCAAAATTTAATCTGCAGAATAGAAAGGGATACCATCCCTAGCAACCACTGAATTGAAAATTAATTTGTGCTGTGCTCAAAGGTGGAGTATGAAAAGTTATAGCTGAAAATAGGGTAATTGACTAGCCAAGAGTTTTCGTGCTTGCTAAGTTCTTTAGTAGATAAGACAAAGGGACTTCATAGTTGAGTAACGAGAAGAAATCTTACTTCATGTTGATTATTCCCTCATACTCAATAATTTACTGGGTACATATGAGCATATCATATGCGTTGTTGTCCAAGGCCACAGCGGGAGCTGATAATTATAAACTTCACAATTCAAATGAGAAGCGAAGAGTATGCCCCAATGGCATGGGTGTTGTTTGGGCCTGCGGTTCCGAGTTCTTGAGTGTACTCTAAGTCAGGCGCTAGCTTTGTTTTTTTTGATGATCTTAGTGGAGATCTCGTTAACTGGGGATCCAGTGTTCAGGATGGCCATTACTCAGATCCTGAATGACCACTTCAATCTTGGTGAGTGTTCCTCCAAAGTTAGACGGAAAACTAAATCCTCCTTGAGCCAGAATGTGGAGGTTTGTTTTTGAGCAGTCTCAGGGTATTTATCCAAAATAGATTTTATAGGATGAACCCGCTGAAGAGGACAAATAAAACCATCTAAGAATTGATCGCCATTTCTGGAAGTGTCAATAACTTTTAGACACCATAGAATTTGTCTGAGGTACGTTTCCTCAGGTATAGTGGTCTCATCTACACCTCCAGCGTTCACATGATCAGGCCACTACTTCCTCGGGGGCTCCCAATATATAGTAACCAACGTCATTGTAACACCCCTCAGATTCATCTCCAAGGGTATTCTCAACTACTGGCAAGGCCGCAATTGAGATAGGAGAGACGGCCACATGAGGTTGGGTAGTAGTCTTCTGACCATACGTCTTTTCAGCAAGCTCTTTATTGTCACAGGGGTTACCTCTAGGGCGCGCAACTACCAACTTAGCTTGAGGAGAAAGCACCCTAGAGGTCTCCAATTTATTGGAGGTTGCGATATCTGTTTTAAGTCACACTAAGGAAGCAGGTTTCACTGGGTGGATAGGCACAGGTAGGCTCACTCCCAATTGTTCTGCATGCAAAAGCTCCTCAATGGTTAGAAGTGAAGGTTTCACCTCATCTTCATTCTTTGTTGCACATGAATGGAAAACAGCAACGTCTAACAGAGCCTTTTTTATGTTGCAAAAGCTTTTAAAGTGGTGTTTCACTGAAATGATATGCCTGGGGAGAGAGGGTTGAGAAGTTAACCCGGTTACATGGTTGCAATTGCATCATCCAGGGTTGGCATGTTAGATGTTGAAAACCTTTGCTCAGCAAGATAAAATTGCTCAGCAAAGGAATCAATTGGTCACCCTCATAAAGCTAAGACGCATAAAGACCTGTTTATCCCTGTTAAGACTCTGCTTTTAACCGAATTCAGCCAAGGTAGCCTCTTTCACCTCTGCCCAGGTATGCAGATTGTCCATTTAGGGGACTATTATCTCTTGTGCCATGCGAATTAAGCAAGGAAGGATGTGTTGAACATTTTGCTTATCAGTTGCATCATGCATGGCAGATTTGAAACATACAAAAAGGAAGCAAGGCTCCCTTCACCAGGGTTTTACTTGTCTTTAGGAGGGGGTTTTAAGGGGCACTGCTCCAGCTTTTTAAGACGAGATTGCGCTGGTGAGTTGTTTTCCAGGACAACTACTCTTAGTTTAGTTGGAAGGGGTAGTTGGAAGGGTACTCACTATAAAAGCCTCCATTTTTGAGTTTGATATTTTGGTGTACAGGGTATCCCCTGTAGTGAGCACCACTTTGTAGAAATCCAGCTAGTTGAATGCTCGCTGATGCTTTACCGCTGGATTCACAACCAAGTTGTTAATAAAGCTAAAATCACTAATAAATAAAAACAAGTTTTTATAAGGTTTATTAGTGAGAGCGTGGGAAAGAGAAAATGAACCCTCTTGCTAATTTAACGGTCAGTGTTTAAGCTTTATCAAAGGTTGAAAGAAATTCAATGATAAGTTTAGAATGGCTTGTTAGAGTCTGAATAAGAAAATATATGGATTCAGCCTATCAAAGCTCAGAAAATTGCATCACTTTGGCTGAATGATGGATGGAGAGTTAATTTTTGGCAATATGTACCCATGGTGTAACATTTTTAAAAAATTTTAGCCAATCTCCTTCAGAGAAATTTATTGCACCTTGGGGGACCCCTGCCATGCCTATAAAAAGGGGTGATCCCCTCATAAGTGCTTGAATGGAACTGGTTGTTACTGGGGGAGTACCATACATTGGACGCCCCAGGGTCCACCGCGTGGTTGGAGTAATTTGACTGCTTGATTTTTTATTAGTTTGACCTTAAGTATTCAGAATTGTGTTACCCTAATTTCAGATTTTCATCAAGAATCAGCCAGGGTCTTTTAGCCAATAAAGTCGTTAATAAATTATAAATCAATATTAGCATTATCACTGTCTTGTTATATCCGACATTTTCCCGTTTTGCCCATTTTGACACAAAACATTCTTATCCTGAAGCCTGGAGGGCAAAATGTCCGACATGTGTTGTAAGATCTGGTGGAATAGGTAGTAATCCAAAAGGGTTGCACAGGAAGTTTTCCAAAGATGCAATGGAAAGATGATATGAGGACTATCATTCCTTGAACAAGCATAAAAAACTCTAATAGTGAAACCAAAGGCTTCTTTGAACAATATCTTTATTTTGTACAGCAGATTCCACTACCATTATTTCTATTATTTTACACCTTATAATTCACCATGTGTTATCAAATACTAGAACTTCCCCTCCATTCTTTGGTTTCCCCCTTTTCACTCATCTCTCCAGCCACTTTTTGGCCAATCCATGAAGCTACTCAGCTTCTCTAATTTTCAACTTGCTATTCTCATTATTGGGAGTCCTGGCAGAATCCCCATAATATGGCTGAAGTCAAATCATGTAACATCAACCATATCAAATTGTGGTAAATTCATAATGCTCAAACTCAATTTCTAATGATAACCAATGATCCGCCATTAAGAATTTAGGCTATTTGTCCAGTCATATAAGACTACAACATTACCCTGTTGAAAACTTGTTACTGCACAGGATCATGAGAGTATTCCTAAATTAATGCAATCCCTGTATGACGATAGAAACATGAGTATGAGCTAATAATCGTTCAGTTGACACTTGATCGTTGTTCACTATAATATCCAGGCACTTCCATCTTAAATGAAAACAAATAGTTTTACTAGTAAACGTCAGTATATCAAGAACAAGATATCTTTACCATGGAAATAATAGTATATATTGCATTCTGGCACCTTAGTGACCTTTCATTAGAATACTCAGCATTCATTAATAGAGAATAGCATTGCACTCATTGACTTTCAGCCTTGCATGCAATTGGTTGGAACTTCCTCCATCTCAATTTCAAAGTCTAGGCAATTCTGCCCTTGAGCTGGTAAACTATCCAGTATCATCCATGACAATTAAGAAAGCCTAAATTATCAAATTAATCTTAAATAAAAAATTTGGAGCTTCCTCCCTCAGAATCCTACAATCTCTGCTACTAATAAATGATACTAAGGGCATCCCCAACTAATTCACTCTTATTAGAACATGTTGAAAAAGTATAACTTGCTTAAATTCCCAACACATCCCCCCACTTAATCAGATTAACACTTCCAACATACCTACTAATGTTTAAACCTTTGCGTGATTCCCCATTCCCTAGAGTTGGCAGAAACTCATGGCGGTGATAATCGCCAAACATAAAACAAAAAAGTGTCAAATGGCTCAAGTAGCTGAAAAATAATGATGATGCATCGCAAAAAACTGATCAACAATGATTTTCAAGAATTGCAGCTTAAAGCCATGTCACAGAACATTTATCAACCATAAAAAATGGGAGTAATCCGGTCAAAAAGAACTAGTTAAATATTCCTGATGCTTCAGGTGGTTCATACATGCTCATAAGAATTTAGCATGCACTTGATTCACAATATGACCATTGGAGAGGTCCTTAATTGTATAAGCATCCAAGGCTTACTTGTCAATGACTTTAAAGGGACCAATCCATATCCTATTCAACTTGTTTCAGCGCCTGAAACAATGAGTATTACAATAATCAAACTGATCGCCAAATAAAAAAGTTGGTAGAGCTGGACATTTCATATCCTCATATTCTTTGACTTTAAGTTTCTATTTAAGAGTGTTAGCATAGGCCAAGGAATGTAACCCAATCTAGACTTTCATCAAGCACTCCAGATATTGGAGAGGTGTCATTGTCAAGCTTGACTTTATTACAGAATATAAAGCTGA